>CAUYQG010068188.1:0-21213 GCA_963574415.1 Tarsius wallacei
CAGTTTCAGTGGGCAGCACGATTGGTTCCATGTTTTTGCTATTGTGAATAGTGCTGCAATAAATATATTTTAAGGCAATCTCAGATAATAGCTAATAGATAATTTCCCGATTTGTGGTCACCTTGAAGCTTTGGTCACTCATAGCAGGGTTGCTTAAGTCCATCACAATTTACTTAGCTTTGCCCTCCCCATGTGTCCCTTTCACTGTCATCCAAAGATATCCTGAGAGAAAGTTTCAGCCTCTAAGATGATGAGGTCCTCAGAGACAGGCACCAGTTGGTACCAAGTGACCCCTGATTTTTAAATGTACTGCTTTGGTGATTGGAAATAGGTTTCTAGAAGCAACTCTAAGAATTATAAATTCAGTTTCTTGCCCTGTGTAATCATTATGATGCCAGGTTCTAAGTGCCTACATGCACATTTAACTTAATCCAGCAATGCTGAATGATCGTTGAGGCTGAAGAGACTTCAAGATTTCCCCAAAATCACAGAGTTAGTAAGTGTGAGAGTAGGTTTGCCTCTGGGTAGTCTGGCCTATAGCCTGTTGAATATGGCACTGGGTGTGAGGGGGACACTGACATCCAAGGATTCCCCTGTTCATGGTGTGGTTAAGGACCACAGCTCAGTGAGACAACTACCCTCCATTGATAAACAGGTTTTGTAAGTGTTCTTTACAGCAACACTCTTGTTCTCCACACAGCAAAAAGCTGGGGCATCTCAATCAAAATGTAGCAATATGGGAGGTGGGAATCACACAAGCTCCCATTTCTGTTATGAACTGTGGGGAAGGGGATGCCTCTTCTTCCCACGGTGATGATTGCCATTCTCACTATCTGTGCAGGATAATGGACCCATCCTGACTATCTATTTCCATGACAGCGAGCCAATCATTTCAGGCTAATCACACCCCATCACCCACCTGTCCACATATCTCAGCCTCCCTTCCCTTCCGCTGTGGGAGAGAGAGGACCAGGAGAGAAAGCCTCTGGCCTTTAAGTGTTTGCACAGGATGCCTGAGTGGAGTGAGGCGGTGAGATAAGGGGTTTTTCGGGCTATTTCTTCTGCTTGTGTGAATAGCACATGATTGATTTCGGAAAAAGAATTTTATTTCCCTGCAGACATATTTTTATCATTTGCTTGAATTCCTTGATGCCTTACTCACCATATGTATGGAAGAGCCAGGTTTCCTTCAGAGGGGGGTGGAAGGAAAAATGGATAACACTTGAAACCTGAAGAAAAAATAATATATAAAAGTCACTGCCAGATAAAATGTTCTGTGACCTATAAGCTTTGGAATGGGTCAGAGGGATTATACTAAGGCTGACATTTAGAAATGATGAGATCCGTTGGCTGCTGCGTTTGCATGTAGCACTCCAAAATACCTTCCAGAACTTCCCTTCCGGGGGAAGCCTCTGCTGAAGCCTGGATTGAATAGCAGGCACTTTAACCCTGGGGGTGAGAGCCAGACTTAGAGGGTCAGAGCCAGACTTAGAGGGTCACTTTGTGCTGACTTTTACAGGGTGAGATGACTTTATTTAAGGGGACATATTCAATTTAGTTAAGCTCCCAAATTTATAGACTCCTAAAAAAGAAGCCTTAGAGAAGGCTAATATAAATGGAAATTATTTCAGAGGGAGCCCTGAAGAGGACGGAGGGGGGTAGGTAATGGTGGCCAGTGTAGGCATAGGAATTTGAATGTGATGACTTTCTTGAACATAAGCTTTTTATTTTATTTATTATTTTTGTAGCCTGGTGTTTTACATTGAGGCGAGTGGGAAAATGTCCAGGCGGGATGGATTAGTCCTGAGATTTGACAATCTGAGCAATTTTCAGGACCACTTGGTATAAAGTTAGTGCTTTGGTAATACGTCCATTGGGATGTAGGCACCTCCACCTCCACCCTTTGATCAGGAAAATAAGATAAGGCAGTTTTCAGACAATAGTTGTCTCATGATAGTTTGCAAACACGGAGGCTGAGCAGTGGAGCAGAAAATTCAAACATTAGGGCTGGTTTGGGAAGAAGTTTTTGCATTTATATGTGAATACCAAGGAGTCTGACATTTTGGGAATGCCACTTACTCAAAGCAAATACTTGAGGGACCTAGCCTCTCGGGAATGGCTGGAGGCTGTAACATTTCCCCAGCTGGCTCCTTCCTCCAAAGTTGTCTGCTTCTTGGATTCTGCTGGGAGTTAACCATTTAGGACCAATCCATGGCTCTTCCCCAGTCAGACTTCACCAGGAAGGGGACCTAGGTGTTGCTCCAAGAGCTTGTCTGCTCAAAAGGGACACAGAGAGAACTAGGATAGAAATTGCAAGCCAAGCAGATTAATTGAATGATTGGAAAACCAATGGTCAGCAAAGGCAAATATAACATTATGCCTCTAAGACTGTGTTTATAAAGCAAGGGTGATTAAAATAATCTTTGTGGGTAAAATGTGCACAGTACAGCTCTGCTGTCTAGCATGCTGTTTTACCTGTCCCCTGACTTTTTCATTCCAAATTAATTAATTTTGATTCTATTCAAAATTCATGTCTATATCATTCATTTTTTTTCTTTATGGCTTCTACTCCCTTCTTTATCTCCTTAATCATTTTTTTTCTTGAGTTGGAGTCTCTGTCACCCGGGCTGGAGTGCAGTTACACAGTCACAACTCACCGCAACCTCAACTTCCTGGGCTCAGTTGATCCTCCCACTTCAGTCTCTTGAATAGCTAGGACTACAGGGTTGCATCACCATGCCTGACTACGTTTTTGAATATTTATAGAAACAAGGTCTCACTATGTTGCCTAGACTGGTCTCAAACTTCTGGGTTCAAGCCATCCTTCCATCTAGTCTTCCCAAAGTGCTTGGATGACAGGAGTGAGCCACCAGGCCCGGCCTCTTGAAGCATTTTTAACATCTTTGCTTTGTTTTTTCTTCAGATTGATCTGTTTTCTCAACTTTCAGAGAAGCAGTTCTCCTTTCTCTTGCCCCTGGTGACTGTCCCTGCAGTAGACCTTTTCCTTGGTCTCTCAATTCTATCCTATTCACCTTTTCCCTTTGCTGATTTTAGTCCATGTCCTTCTACTATAATAAACGAAAGTGGTAAGTATAACAGCTTGTCTGAGTTATTCCAGCCAACCATTGCCATGAGGTGGTATTGGGGAATCCTGATGCAGGAGGATACTTGGTTCTACTTTACAGAGTACACAGGTCTTTCTGTGAGTGTTGCAATCTCAGCATTTAATCCAAAGGGTCAATTTCCTCAGTTCATTTGCTGATTTGACTGGTCTGTTCCTTCCTCACTGTAATGCATTATTATTTATTTTTATTTTTTTATTTTTCTCAGACAGAAATGGGCTGTTGCCATTCATGTATGTTCCTTAATTGGGCTGTTTGTGGGCCCTTTGATTTTTTGCTTTGAAGTTCCTGTGTTTACTTCAGATTAGTCTCAGTTTATAAGAAATGACTCTTTTTTGTCAATACTTACATATTGTTTTGACAACTTTGAGTCTGGCACATAGTAGGCTTCCAGTAGATTCTGGGTTTTTGTTTATGCAAAACTCACTCATCTCTTCAGATTTTCTTTCAAATTATCTTTCTTCATCATGGAAAGAATTTTCTGATGAATTTTGTGGCTTTAACTTCAGAGCCCTAGACTTTGAAGCCCAAGAACAGGAACAATATTTGTCTGTCTTTGGGTGCACCAGTACCTGGCACAGGATCTGGCTTGGAGCCAGAAAGTCATTGGACTAAGATTGTCACTGTGTTGATCTAAAGACATGCTTTAGATGACCCTACTTTCAGTAGATATATCTGTAAAAATAGAATAGCCTTTATCTCCTAAAGTCCTGTTCCTTTAGACATTTATGAGGAGAAAAGCAGTATTTCAGCATCTCCCAGGTTACATGAAAATAACCTTGCATCTCTCAGTTTTCTCTTTTACAGATTGAAAGTTGCCATACCCTTATAGTCTGGTTATCCATCTGTGTGAGCCTAGTCATCACTCCATTCTGAACCCTCTCTATTTTTTCCTATTTTATAATAGATGCAACAGTGGCATTCAGACACTTCAGCAAATGGCTGACAAGAGTTGCATTTAGCAAAAGTATTACTTTCAGGGTCATCTCTCTTTAGGAAGCATGTGACAGAAATCATCTTTGGACTAACTTGGCAAAAAAGATCATTGGAGGATTTATTGGAAGGATGTTACAGAAAGTCATAAGATCGAAGAAAGACTATGGCAAATTGCTGATATGGTTTCCCACAAGACACACATTTTTGTTAGCAATTCCAACTAGCCTTGTTTCTAGCTTCCAAGTGTTGAGAGTCCTTTCCCATTAGATTTAAGTAATTTGCAGGAAGAACTCTGATTGGCTGTGTTAGAGTTTTGTGTCCTCCCTTGAACCAATCATTCTAGCTAATAAAACGGCCAGGGTTGGATCACATGTTCTTCCCTTTGTAGTGTCTTTTGTCAGAAGAAGAGGGAGAGGAAATGTGATGGGTAGCAAGGAGAGCTAGTTATTACACTTTGGACACAAGGGTGGATGTTATAGTCCTAATTATTTAGAAAAAGGTCATAGTAGATGTTTTCCTTTTTCCTGGTGCTATGTTGCTGACTTAGTGGTCTGTGTTTCACAATAAATCTTATCTCCTTTGAAGTTATAATGTGGTCTAGCCAGTATTCTATATGTTATATCGATCAAGTTTGCCTTGCGTCACTATTGAATTGTGTCTTATTTTGTTAAATGGGTTTCTTTTAGCCCACCAAATACTCTTTCAAACAACCAAAAAGAAAAGATAAATCCCCTAAAATTCCTGCAAGATGAGAATGTGGTGGTCATTTAACATTCCCAAATTCTATGTATTCAGGCTAGATCCATTCTTACTGCAGTCACCCTATTGTCTAAATTGGAGAAAGCTGCCTGCCATTTTTCACAAGGACATTTGTGGGCTGGGGACTTGGTTAACACCCTGTTCGCTTATCACATTGCTTGATTTATCTGGGGGCTAAAGGAGTGAGGTAGGAGGTTTGACAGGCAGTGGTAGCTCAGCCAGGCAGGCTCAAATACCATTGCATGAGGATAAAACCGTTAGCCAAACAGACCTTCTAAATACCACTGGAAAGCAGGAATAAACCATGCAGACAGGAACAAGGCTCCTGTCCAAGCATTACAGAACTTCTGTCACACTTCAGCAAACTCAAAACACACACATGTATATGCATATATCCTTTCCTGTTATTACCAGTAACCAGAGAGCTAACGGTGTAAGTTTAGCATCACACAAACTCAAGTGCTGACAACTTATTTTTATAGAGAAGCCTTGAAAAATCTAACAGGGTAATCTAAAGGTGAGGAGCAAAAATAAAGGAGGTGAGGGTATATAATTTGATTTTTACTCTTGGCACTCATTGGCTTTTAGAACTCACTGTTCTCTCCCCCTTCAACTACAAGCTTTTTTGATAAAATGAGAAGTCAAAACAGTGAAGGATATGCGGATTAAAAGGAACAATCTGAGTGTGGAAGGTAGAGGATGGGAGGATGGATTCAGAATAAAGTAAGGTGATGATCTCTCGGAGAGGTGGAGAAAGAAGTCCCTCCTGTGAGATCCCCTCTTTTTGATATGGCCACCTCTTTCTGATCTGGTCACTGCTTTCTGATCTGGTCACCTCTTTCTGTTGAGGAGAGCAATAAGGCTGCTAGTGGCCAACAACATGAACTTCCAGGCTTTCTGTCAAGACCAGTTCAATGAATTGGCTTAGGATTTTCCTTGTCTACTACAAAAATAACCCATGGGGGGTGCCTATGACAGCTCAGCATTGTAGAAAACACACTTAACTTAGATTCAAAGATCTGGATCAAGTGTGTGTTTTGTTTTGTACTGATCATGTGATCTAAAATTTGGGGAGCCTTGCTTATTTTCAATTGGGGACACAATAACCTCTTTTAGAAGATTACAGTTAGTTCTTGAACAACTTGAGGGTTAAGGACACCAAACTCTGTGCAGTTGAAAATCATTGTATGATTTTAACTCTCCCCAAACTTAACTACTAATAGACTACTGTTGACTGGAAACCTAAAATATTTTCTATGTTGTATGTATTATATGAGGGGTGACCTTCCAAAATGGAATTTATTTATACAAAATTGTGTATTTATTGTTACATATTTAAACTTCGGGAACCTTCAAAAGACTCACTGTTTGATGCAATACACCTATCGAGATACTTTTTTCACTGCTCAAAACAGTTTTTGAATTTGTCAATTTTGATGCTTTTAGTGCTTCTGCCATATTTTGTTTCACCTCTTCCACATTGCCAAAATGTTTCCTTCTGAGGATTTTTTCATCCAGGAAAACAAAACAAAAGGTCACTCAGGATGAGATTGAGGGAGCAGGGAAGGTGGGGTATGGGGATTATGCCATTTTTGGTCAAAAACTGCTGAACACTCAGCATGGTGTGGTCAGGTGTGTCATGAAATGGGCAAACGTGTTGAAAGAATCCCTAAAACATTCATTGAAGCTGAGCACAGCCTCTTACAACAACCCTAGTGGGTACACTGATGCCAAATGGGTTCCTAAAACACTTACCTAGTGGGAGAAGCCTGTACTACAAGGGGTCTGCCCTGCAAAAAATAATTTTAGTTTTTTGGGGGGTCCTCCCTTGTAGACTGTATTGTTACAAAAAGAAAGCTAGAGCAAAGAAAATGTTACTAAGAAAACAATAAGAGAAAATAGATTTACACTTCATTAAGTGGAAGTGGATCATCAAAAGGTCTTCATCCTCACTGTATTCATGTTGAGTAGGCTGAGGAGGAGGACGAGGATGAGCAGGGTTTGGTCTTGCTGTCTTGGGGGTGGCAGAGGCTGAAGAAGATCCTCATATAAGTGAACCTGCCCTGTTCAAGCCCATTGTTCAAGGGTCAACTGTACTAAGATAATTCAAGGCAGCAGTCACAGAGGAAATCACTTTTAAAGATGTCTAATGCTTTGCAAACACAGGGTAGTATTATTACTATCTATAGCCTTTTTGTTATCTCACAGTTTGGCCTTATACAAAGACACTACTTGCAGTAACTTCAGCCGAAACTCTCCCAGAACCTCTTACTTTTTCTTTACCCGGGCTAAATGTATTTTCTATGTGACACCAAAAATGTCCTAGAAGCACTTGGGAGAGCATACCAGAATATGTGAATGGACAAATCCCTTAAGAAGGGTGAGGTAGGGAGAGTGCTACTTCCAATACTTAGAAAAAAAAATGAGTTGGTTTATTCCAGTGGTTCTTACCCGGGGATGGCTTTGGCTTCCCTCATCCAGAGTACGTTTCACAGCGCATGGAGGTATTTTTGATCATCAAAATTGAAGGGTGCTACTGGCATCCAGTGGGTAGAGGCCAGGGATACTGCTGAACATTCTACCATGCTTAAGGTAGGACTTCACAACAGTTACCCAGTCCAAAATGTTAGTGATGCTGAGGCTGAGAAACTCTGTTTTCGTTGGAGAGGACATCTTCCTTCCTAGGGCTCCCACATGGGTTTTATCCATTGGAAGTTTCTGTGAAGCAGAGACTGAAACCATATTTTGACTACATTTCCTATTTTTCCATCATCTCTTGGCATAAAATGCTTAGTTTTTTGAATGATATCTTAGAGCAGGGGTATAATTTACATGCGTTTTTCTCTCAATTGTCACGCTTAAAAGTGTTACAGATTGCTAGAAAGAAATGACCATTTTAATACACTTACATTGCTTGCAGTGTCTTTTAGAATTTTTTTATAACCCAATGTTTTTATTTATTTTTTATTTATTTATTTTTTGAGTTGGAGTCTCACTCTGTCGCCCAGACTGGAGGGCAGTGGCCGCTGCCGGCCACTGTAGCCTCGACCTGCTGGGCTCCGGCGATCCTTCCACCTCAGCCTTCTGAGTAGCCGGAATTACAGGCACGCGCTACCACGCCTGGCTGATTTTTAAATTTATTGTAGAGATGAGGTCTTGCCAAGTTGCCCAGGCGGGTCTCGAATCCGCGGGCTCAGGCAATCCACTCACCTCAGTCTCCCAAAGTGCAGGATTACAGGCTGAGCCACCGAGCCCGGCTTATAACCCAATGTCTTTAAATAAGGAAATCTTGAAAAGAACTATGCTATCTGCCTTTCTTTTTGTGTTATTACTATAATGTATTTGCTTGAGATATTCCAAACCTTTTATATAATTCTGATAGAAACGTGATGACTATTGCAAGAATCAAGTAATCCTTTTAGTAACCTTATCTAAGAAAATGTGTCCCCATTTTAAATTTAGCAGTAACTTCAAATTTTAAAAATATGAAATAGTGAAAACATTAAAAAAACTTTTCAAGATTAATTTTGTATAACCTGTACTCAAACTGCTGAACTATTAACATTTGATAATACTTACTTTGTCAATCTCTCTCTATTATTTATAATATGATTGTAAATTACTTGTATGATTACCTATTAATCTTATATGTATTTCCATACGTATTTCCTAAAAATGTGAACTTCACAACTAGAGCACAGACATCAAATTCTGAAAATTAATATTGATACATTGCAGCCCTCTTATGTTTAAATGTTACTGCTTGTCTCAATACTATCCTTTATAACAAAATGATCAAATCTGAAATCATGCACTAAAACTGCTGCGTGGAGGCGGGTTGCGGAATTGGCAGTAGTGGGAAACTGCCAGGGGGAAGGGGGGGTGGGTGAGTGGGAGTGAGGGTGGGGCACATCTCATCAACAAGGGTACCTGCATAAGAAACATTTGTATACTTAACCCTGAATTGTACCCTATATATTTAAAATTAAAAAAAGCATTAAAAAAAAAGAAATCATACACTGCATTTAGTTTTCATGTTTCTCTGGTCTCCCTCAGGCTGGAAGTTTCTCACTCTTTTATTGTCTTCTTGACCTCAGTTTTTTCAGAGTCCAGGCCTGTTATTTGGTAGAATAACCTGAATTTTGTGTTTCTGATATTTTCTCATGATTAAATACATACTTAAATTTTTGGCAAAAATATTACAGAAGTGATGCTGTGTTTTTCTCAGATCACCCAACCAGATGACATACAATATTGTTTTGTTCCTTTACTGGTGATATTTACTTTGATTATATGGAAAAAATAGTTTCTGTTAGGTATCTCCACTGTAAAGTTATTCTTTTTCCTTTATGTTTAATAAGTATTTGCAGGGACTATACTTTGAGGCTGTGTAGCTATCCTGTGATAGTTAATTTGTGTCAATTTGACTGGGCTAAGGGATGCCCAGATAGCTGGTAGAACATTATTTCTGGGTATGTCTGTGAAGGGATATCCAGAAAAGATTAGCATTTGAATCAGTGGACTGAGTAGAGGGGATCCAGCCTCACCAATGCAGCCAGGTGCCATTCAATCCTTTGAGGACTGGAATAGGACACAAAGGCAGAAGGGTAACTCTTTTTCTTCTTGAGCTGAGATATCCATCTTTTCTTGGCCTTATGCCTGGTTCTTAGATCTCAGGGATGGTTTGCAGATGTCAGATTGTGCATATATATTTATAACTCCTGTTAGTTCTGTTTCTCTGGAGAACTCTGACTAATATGCATTATTTTTAAAATAAATTTTATTCATCATTTTAAATATCCATTTTGTAGTTCTTGCCTAAATCAATTATTGCTATAAGGTATGTCATAAAGTGTTTTGTCTAATCTATTTATATTTATTACTTAGTTGTAAGAAAGAGCTTTGTCTTCTCTTCATTTATTTGCTTATTTATTTATATCTGTGAGAACTCATGGAATCCTATTTCATTCAATAAAACAGTTACCTCAATTTTTTTTTTTGAGTTGGAGTCTCACTCTGTCACCCAGACTGGAGTGCAGTGGCTGCTCCTGGCCACTGCAGCCTCGACCTGCTGGGCTCCAGTGACCCTTCTGCCTCAGCCTTCCAAGTAGCTGAAACTACAGGTGTGCGCTACCACGCCTGGCTAATTTTTGATTTATTGTAGAGATGAGGTCTCGCCAAGTTGTCCAAGCAGGTCTCGAACCCGTGGGCTCAGGCAATCCACTCACCTCGGCCTCCCAAAGCGCTGGGATTACAGGCTGAGACACTGAGCCCAGCCTACCTCAATTTTTAATCCCAAAATGTCTCATAATGGTAATGAAAGCCAATGTGAATATTTTCAAAATCTTTTCTGTGTTCATTTGACATCATTTCTTGATCCCTTTTTAACTTTCTGGTACAACTAGATGCTCAGGCTCAGGTTCAGTTCTGGAATCACTTATTTCTTAGGTTCAGTCCTGGAATCAGTTATTTCTTCAAGAAGCCCTGGTTTCTTTCAATGGATTCAATAGAGAATGGTATTTAGAAACCATGATCTGGGAAACTGGTGTGTTCATTGCCAAGGAGGTATCATTGTTTCTAGGTTCTAACAGCAGACATGGTGAAACACACACACACACACACACACCCCTTATATCCGCATCTTATCTATCTACCTATCTATCTATCTATCTATCATCTATCTATCATTATCTATCCATCATCTATCTAGAACCATGAGTAGTTCACATCAATACCTTCAATTTGAAACGAATCCACCAAATCTCAAAAAACCTATTCTGTTTCTCCTTTTTTCCATATTTGTACTCCTTTCTCTGACAGTGAAACACTGGTTCCATTGTTCTCAGTCTATTTACTTATTTGCTTAACTTCCCTATATATACCCAATCTCCCTCTCCCAACAATCCTGTTTGCTACCCTAGTAGGCTTCTTGCTCACTTGACCACCTCCTCACTCAGTGGCAGAAACACTTAAGTAGCGAGAGTCTGCTTTTATGGGTGATTATAGATTTTCCCTCTCTTTAGAAAAGGAAGGATAGAATCATGTGAGAGTGTGGGGATAATGTCACCAGCTAGAGACTATCTGGCATCATGTTAATTAACCCCAAGGCTTAAGAAATGTAGCACTCTAAAGCTTTCTTTTTCTAGGGAGACTAAAAAGACATTGCAATTAAATATAATGTTTGCTCTAGCATTGAATTCTAGATTTAAAAATTATCTAAAAGATACTATTGGTACAACTGGTAAAATTTGAATATGAGCTATATATAAGATAATGGTGTTGTAGCAATGTTAAATATCCCTTATTGTACTGTGGTTGTGTAAGAGAATGTCTCTGTTCTTGGGGCATACATACCAAAATATTTTGGGGAAATAGGGATAATAATACATGCATCTTATTCTGAAAGAGTTTAGTAGCAATAATAATATGTGCACAAACCTGTACGTTTGAATCTCTACTCTGTTAATTAGCAGCTGCATGAACACAGGGAAATGAATCAACCTTTCTGTTCTCAAATGTCCTCAGCTGTAAAATGGAGATGTGAATAATTCCTTACTGTGTGATTATCTTAGGGGTTAACGAAAATGTGTATAAAATACATGACAGTGCCAGACAATGAGTTGGTGCTCGGTGAATGGTTGCCAAGTGCATAAATGTGTGAATGTTATAGATCTGTATTCCATGAGTACCTGTAATAATAATTTTCATTTTCGGAGCCCTTGTAAACAGCACTGAGACACACCTTTAAGCTAGGAAATGTGTACTCTCACTTCTGGTTTGAATGATCCTGAAGTCTTGTTTGGATTATGTACTCATTTGTAGTCTAAAGAGGTTGAAGAGACACATGAATGAGAGGGGATTCATTTTCCTAAAGAAACAAGGAACTGAGCACACAAAATAATAAACAGGCACCACAATTCTCAAAGCAGTCTTTAAGGAAGGTGTAATTACTCCCACCGCTATGAAAGAAGGGACCATCCTTGAGGGAATAGACATTGTGCCTACAGTCACATGTTTACTAAGTAGCAGAGTGATTTCACATCCCATGCTGCCAGTGGCTGAGCTATTCTTAAACTGATTAATATTATCTATCACTTTTATGGGTAGGGAATACTGTCAGTTTACTGCCTGCTGAACTAAGTGCCTCTTTTGTGCTTTGAGCAGAATCCCTTATCCTGGAGTCCTGTGGTTTCGGTGTATTCATTTTTTTTTGGTTCAATGCAATTGAATTCATTGTCTTCTATGTGCTAAATTAAATATTACTGAATATTATATAAATATGAAGATTGAGTGTGTCCATTTTTTTTTGAGCAGGAATCTCACTCTGTCACCTAGGCTGGAGTGCAGTGACACGCTCATGGCCACTGCAGCCTCAACCTCCTGGGCTGAGGTGATCCTTCCGCTTCAGCCTTCCAAGTAGCTGGAACCACAGGTGTGCACCATCACGCCTGGGCTAATTTTTTGATTTATTGTAGAGACAAGGCCTTATCAAGTTGCCCAGGCTTGTTTCAAACCCCTGGACTCAGACAGTCCTCTCGCTCCTGCCTCTCAAAGTGCTGAGATTACAGGTATGAGCTACTGCACCTGGTGAGTGTATCTATTCTTAATGGTATCCACTAGCTTTATGATTTCATGAATCGAATGATATCTGGGCTGCCTCCTGCACAGCAATATGTAGCCAAAATGCTCCCTTCTTCTCACTTCCTTTGGCCCATTCAAATGAACCTCCTGGACAACTCACTTGATTTTTTAAAAAATCAGAAATAGCACATTTATTAGATACCAGTGTATTCAGGTGACAAGCATAAATGTTGTGCAGCATCTACTTGGATGAAAACATAGTCTAACTGGATTATTGTCCCCTGTGTCATCAGTTAGATTTGACTTTTGGTTTCCCTGAACGTGTCTTTATCTCCCACCGCATTTTCTTTCTTTCTTTGAGGATTGTGATGGTATTTGTTTTTCTTATCATTTGACTTGGAGTGTTAGATGAGGTCTTCACTTCACTTTCAGTTGGTTTTGACATAAAAGTTTCTCAACCTTCTATATTATTTACTTATTCATTTGTCTATTTCTTTACCCAAGTAGCTTCTATTTCTTGAGTGTTTGCAAAATGTCCTGCATTACTCTTTACACAGAAGGGGGACTGAGTAATGCCCATTTCACTCTTACTAATATAGATTAACAGGTCTCAACCAGGGAAATTTTGCCCCCAGGGGACATCTGGATTGTCTGGAGACATTTGATTTTCATGAGTGAGGGGGCGCTCCTAGCCAGGGGCTGCTAAAAATCTTACAATGCACAGGACAACTTTTCTCCCCCAACAGAATTCTAGGGCCTAAAATGTCAATAGTGCTGAGGTTGAGAAACCCTAATATAGATTCCTATAACTCGTAGAATTGGACATAGTCTCACAATTTAATCTCAGAAATCACCTTAAATCTCTCTAGAAACTGATAATATAGAATCAGGGATTCTCCACACCTGGAAGCGATGAAGCTTTGATTATTGTAGTTTCTCCTCGCAACACCTTTGAGAGACAGAGGACATTCCTGTTTTACTGATGAGGCAACTCTGGCTTGAAGAGGTTAAGTAACTGTCAGAAAAAGTGTTCGCTTTTTCTCTTTCATGAAGTACAGCAAAGAGGTTATTGAGTTTTCACTGAAAGGCTTACTCTGGGCAGCTGGGAGTCAGCCCTTGCATTTTTGGAGGAAATTCAAGTCCTTTCTCTATAGAGCTGTCAAGTCATGACTCGTCCTTAAAGGTGGGCCAAAAGTTCCCCTATAGTTTTTCAATTATGTGAGAACAACAGTTAAGGAGTTATTGATCTCCAGGGTGCATGCTGGCACAAGAATATAAGCATTAGCCAAGAATCCAGACAACTGTGGTTGTTGGTAATTTTTCCCACTTTCATGAGGCTTTGTACAAATCTGGC
The DNA here is from genome assembly GCA_963574415.1 of Tarsius wallacei. NCBI lineage: Eukaryota > Metazoa > Chordata > Mammalia > Primates > Tarsiidae > Tarsius > Tarsius wallacei. The sequence goes on from CAUYQG010068188.1 coordinate 13,753, forward strand.
TGCTTTTGAATCTCTCCTTCATGTAACTTTTTCTGGTTGTCCTTACTGGACTCCAAGCCCTCCTCCTTTCCTGATCTCCTGAGCACTTAGATAACTCCCTCACTCTTTGTGATCTACACTTATTTTATATCGCTTTGTAAGGTTTTCTGCATTTTCACTGTGTTTATTTTGTATTTACATACTGATTGTAAGCTTCTTTCTGAGCTGGAGACTAAAACATGCTATTGACCAACAAATATTCTATCACAAGAGACTCATTCTCCACTTACTTAATTCTTTCACTTACCCTAATCCAAAATCATTTATTAAGTAGTGCATGCCAGGTATACAAGGGATATAAAAACGAGACCATTAAATACAAAAAACAAAAGATACTATGTAGGTCAAGAGAAATAATGCAAGTAAATCATGTCACACAGAACTTGGCACCCAGAAGCCTGTGCTCAATAAATACTAGAAATAGGCTGGGTGCAATGTGTCATGCCTGTAATTCCAGTACTTTGGGAAGCCAAGGCAGGAGGATCTCTTAAGGTCAGGAATTTAAAACCAGCATGTGCAGCACAGTGAAACTTTGACTTTACAAAAAATAAGCTGGGCATGGTGTTGTACACCTGTAGTCCCAGCTGCTCAGAAGGCTTAGGCAGGAGGATCACTTGGGCTGGGAGTTCAAGACTATAATCACACCACTGTACTCTAGACTGAGAGACAGAACAAGACTCTGTCTCTAAATACATACTAGAGATAAGATAATAATTACTATTCCTCTCAACACATAGAAAAGTGCTGTGAAAGTAGAGGGTGTTTTTTTCTATGAGTATGCTGTGTGAGTGAAGTCATTTAAGCTGGGACTCAAAAGGTGTGAGATGCTGGCCAGTATATGTGTAGCCCTCAGCAAAGGGTTTGAGTGAGCAAGCATTTATCCTGATACATCATCTGAGTTGGTTCTGGAAACATCTGACAGGGAGATGCATTTTTACAAGTGAAGTAAACCACTGGGTTGGCATGAGGAAGAGTGTAAAAGGCATTTGGTTTTTGTTGGGAATCTGTCAACTGCTCTTTACCAGGACTTCATTGCAGGATTCAGGAGAGTAAAATTTACAGTGTATTTTTTTTTAATATAAGAGAACACTCTTATAGTAATAATGGCTCTAGATATATAGAGAGGGGTCAGGGAAGCCCAGTAAACAAGTCAAAATGTGTAGTCAAAGCAATAAATTGTTAAATTTGGAAGAAAAAATGGTTTTGCATGCCCATCCCTTTGAGATGTGTTTACTCTTAGGCTTATGAGGAATGTGGAGTTGAAGGAGGATAAAACAGGACAGTCTAGCTCTCTGACAGAAGGATACCCGTGGTAGCATCACCCCTTGCTGAACAATGTGGGTCCCACTTTTACAAGAAGGATGTCGGTTGCCAAGGTGGTACGTTGCTGTGAAGGGCTGTGTGTCCTGTCCAGGGGAGATAACAAGTCTTGGCTTGATCCAAATTACTGAATGGATATTCAGGTCAAATGATGCACTCTTTGTGGAAAGTCTATGACCCTTGAATTTATATTGTTGGGCTTGAGCTAGTTTCCCAGGTTTCCAGTCTTGACTCAGCTTGACATGTCAAATGTGTTTCAAAACAGGATCTTTCATAACCTGCTTTGCATCCCTTCCATTTCTACATTCCCGGTTAAAGGTTTTTGCACAATCTCCCTTGTTATAAGGCTGGATTCTCTTCTTCAGCACCCCACATGCTTATCAGTTGCTTCTGTTTCATTTCTTGGTCAGTGGTCCCATAGTACTTGGCATTTCAAAGGTCCTCACCTGTTATTTGTTGAGTAAGTGAATGAATGCTTCCAATTTGTTACTATTTTCAATTCTACCTTCACGAGGTCTCTTGACTCCATTGCTTCTTCTGCACTTCCTTTGTTTCTTTATTCATTGAATACATCATCACACCCACCTTGATTACTGCAACAATCTCTCAACTGGTCTTCCTGTCACCGCTAGTGGCTCCTCACTTCTACCTGTCCTCTTTCTTATATAGCTATCTACTTAATGCCAATCTATTCATGCCCCTCCAATGTCCATTGTTTGCCTGCAGGATGATGCTAGGACTCTCACTGTGTGAGAGTCTTATCTAGTCTGTATAGGTAAAAGAAGACTGACTTGGGTTCAAGTCTTTGTTCTCTAATCCTCTACCGCAATCCCTGTAACCTAACTTTGTTGGTCTTCTTGCTTCTCGTGTGAACTCCATTTCAGGCTATTCCATGTCTCTCAACCTCTGTAAATATCCTTATCTCTGTTTACAATTTTCTTTCTCTTCATCTCCATTTAGCAAACTTCTGTTCATTCCTGTTCCAGGACCCAGCTGAAATGCTTTGTCTTTCCTAAATCAGATAGTAGATTAGAAACCCTTTATTTTGGTTTACTACAAAATTTTGTTGACATCTCTATGAAAGAACCTACTATTTATTCAATTTTTTTTCAAACTATGTTAAGTCTTTTTTTTTTTTTTTGAGTTGGAGTCTCACTCTGTTGCCCAGACTGGAGTGCAGTGGCACACTCCCGGCCACCGCAGCCTCGACCTGCTGGGCTCCGGCTATCCTTCCCCCTCAGCTTTCCAAGTAGTTGGAACTACAGGTGCGCACTACCACTCTCGGCTAATTTTTGATTTATTGTAGAGATGAGGTCTTGCCAAGTTGCCCAGGCGGGTCTCGAACCTGCGGGCTCAGGCAATTCACTCACTTCGGCCTCCCAAAGCGCGGGATCACAGGCTGAGCCACCGAGCCCGGCCTACGTTAGGTCTTTAGTATACATAGTTCTATTACTTGCCAAATTGTTTGTCCTTGGAAAAATTACCTAACAACTTCTCTATGCCTCAGTTTCCTCATTTGTAAAGTAAGGATAATAGTAATAACATATCTTAGGATGTTGTGAGACTGAAATGCCTTTAATGGATGTATTATGCTTAGAAAACTGTCAAGTAAGCACTCAGTAAGCATTAACTACTTTTGTTATTTTATTTAATCCTCATAAAGCAGATATTTTTTTCCTTATTTTTCAAAGGCAGAGCCTGAGTTCCAGAGAGATTAAAAGATTTGATCAAAGATGCATAATGGACAGGCCAGGTGCAGTGGCTCTTCCTTGTAATCCCAGAACTTTGGGAGTCTAGGACAGGAGGATTGCTTGAGCCCAGTAGTTTGGACTAGCCTGCCAGCATAGTGAGGCCCTGCCTCTACAAAAAATTAGCTGGCTATGGTGGTGCACACCTGTAGTCCTAACTACTCATAAGCTGAGGTGGAAGGCTCACCTGAGCCCAAGAGGTGAAGGCTGTGGTGAGTCGTGATTGTGCCACTATACTCCAGCTTGGGCAACAGAGTGAGATCCCTACTCAAACAAACAAACAAACAAACAAAAACCAAAGATATATACTGGGCAAGTAGAAGAACCAAGGTTTGAAACTGAATCTGTGGAACTCTGGAAACCTAAACATGTAGCACCACCAGGCACAGTTGTGAGTGCATTAGAGTGGAAGTAGAGTTGTTTGTTTGCATAGTTCTGCCTCCCTTGGACACATAGGGAACACTTGCCTATGTAGCATCAGTATCTAGCACAGAATCCAGCACACAGAAGGTGCATGACAAGTGAATATGTGTATAAACATGAATAATATGTATTTTAGCACTGGGATTGGCCATCCAAGGTTGGTTCTGGAAGCACATCCCCAGCAGGAGTATAGCTAAGTTTTTCAGCTCCATCATGCACATCCTGAGTAAGAGCTGAATCATAAGGGAGCACTGCAGGAGTGGTGCTCCTAATGAGCTCTGAGTCCCTCTTTCCTTCCCTGTTTCCCTGGCAGCTGCTTCCACCATGAGCAGCAAAGAGTTGTGTATGTTGCCTAGATGATTTTTAGTCCATATCTCTAAAGGGCAAGAAATGTCACATTCTTTCATTTCTCTAAATCACTTTTGTTCTGGTCCCTTATCACCTGGCTAGCAAGAAATTCAATCTCAGTCATTATTGGGATTCCCTATCCTTGTCTGCAGAATCTAAAAGAATCTCAGATTTATCAGCTGTTGAGAATAGGGAGAAGCCCGGATCCTTTGTCTAAGTTGCTCTTCATCTTTGCTATTGCTCCTTATATTACTGGCTATTGTTAGGAGAGTGACCCACTCAGAGATACCCTGATTAGCGGCCAACTCGGTTGTCTACACATTTGCAGGAGACATCTGTTATCATCCAACAGGACCAGGTTTTGCAAACATCTTACACCCTTCCATGAAGGCTATGGTAATGCCATGGAAATCCTCATTTTTATCCTAATTTTATTTTTTTAAAACATATTTTTTATTTTAAAATTGTGGGGTACAGTTAAGGGTTAGGTATATAAATATGCATCATTCAGGCACCCTTGTTGATAAGGGGTGTCCCCCCTTCCCCAGACAGATATTGACTACCATTAATCCCACCACCCTTGCCCTGCCTGTCCCCCCCCCATAGATTCCCACTACTGTCGATCCTTTTTTTATAGTATTACGATAGATGTTCAAGGTCCACTTATGAGTGAGAACATGTGATACTCAGATCTTTGTTGCTGTGAAAGATCACTCAGTATTATAGACTCTAGTTCCATCCAGGTTGCTGCGAAATTCGAGACCTAAATGTAAAACCTCAAACCATAAGAACCTTAGAAAATGCAGGACACACCCTTATGGAAATTGGAACTGGCATCCAATTCCTGAACAAAACCCAAAACGCACGGGCTATAAGAGATAAGATAGACAAGTGGGACCTCATTAAACTGACAAGCTTCTTCAAAGCCAAAGAAACCATCAAGAGAGCAGGGAGACAGCCCACAGACTGGGAAAAAGTATTTGCCAATTCCATGTTTGACAAAGGCCTAACATCTTGGATCTACAAGGAACTTTGTGTTGTTACATGCCTCCTTCCCTCCCTCCCTCCTCTGGGAGTGCCCAGAGACTCCTGATCCCTCTCTTGTGCTATTGTGATTAATGTTCAGGTCCCACTTGTGAGTGAGAACTTGTGGTATTCAGTTATTTATTTCTGTGATAGATTGCTAAGAATGATGGTCTCCAACTCCATCCAATTTGCTGCGAAGTCCATGATTTTGTTCTTTATGGCTGCATAATACTCCATCGTGTATATGTACTGCATTTTCTTTAACTAGTTCACTTTTGATGGGTAGTTTGGTTGTTTCCATGTTTTTGCTACTGTGAATAGTGCAGGTGTCTTCTTGGTAGGATGATTTATGCTCCTCTGGGTATATTCTCAGAACAGCAGGGTATATTTTCAGGACAGGGATTGTTGGATCGTATAGAAGGTCAATTATTAGTTCTTTTAGGAATCGCCACACTACTTTCTATAGAGGTTGAACTAGCTTGCACTCCTACCAACAGTGTAGAAGTGTTCCTTTTTCTCCATACCTGCATCAGCAACTTGTTTTTTGATTTATTAATGATGGCCATCCTTACTGGAGTTAGGTGGTGTCTCATTGTAGTTTTGATTTGCATTTCTCTGATGGTTACTGAGGCTGAGCATTTTTTCATGTATCTGTTTTCTGCTTGTATATCTTCATTTAAAAAGTGTCTATTCATGTCCTTTGCTCATTTTTAAATAGGATTGCTTGTTTGTTTTTTTTCCCTTTCAGCTCATTTGAGTTTCTTGTAGATCCTGAATGTTAGGCCTTTGTCAGATACATGATTAGAAAATATATTTTCCCAATCTGTGAATTGTCTCTTTACTCTCTTGATGGTTTCTTTTGCTGTGCAAAAGTTTTTCAGTCAAATTCCAAAAGATCAAAATAATATGCATCTTCTCAGATCACAGTGGAATAAAAATAAATATCGCCACCAACAAGAATTCTTATTTTTATAAAAATATGTCAGTTCTTTTCCTTCTCATTCACAACCCACAATTTAGTAAGAAAGCTTTTTATTTGAGTGATATCAACCAAGGAAAACAGGCAATTCATTCTCAAATCCATCTCCCTGTCTCACAAAAGTCAGGGGTTTATATAGTGGGACAGAAATGTAGAAAAAAGGAACTTGGGAGCAGTAAGGAAGAGGAGTTGGAAAACAGGTGGAGTCTGGCACCTGATTGTCAGTGATTTGGTGAGTTTCAGTCTCTTGATTCTACAGGTCTAAGTGTTGATTTTCTGAGAAAGGAGCTCAGATAAGACCAAGTTTTAATCTTTAAGGTCAGGAAGGTCAATTTCTATGTTTATTTTTTAAAAAACAACAACTCCAACCATTAGTTCTATGGTAAAGTTGGGCTGATTTCAATATCTTTTAACTGTAGTGCATATCTCTACTTATCATAGTGTAAGGTGCATTGTAAGCCTTCAACCAATTACTTTGTAATTGATAATTTGCTGAATCAAAACATAAGCACTAACTAATGATCTTAGATGCCCTCAGATTCATAACACAACATCTTCTGTTTTCCTCATTGACTGAGTTTCTTCCTTGCTTGGTTTGATTCCCAACTTGTCTGGAATTTATTTCATGGAAAAAATTATCTCATGGTGAAGAAAAATGAAAACGTTTAAATTGTTGCATTCTCTTAAGTTGTATACTCTTTTGAATGAATGTTTAATTAAGGTAGGCAGCTGACCCCACTCACCTATAAAACTCCTTCCTTCTTGGGCTTATAGAGTTGAAGTTTCATCTTTTGAAATTAGTATGGTGTAACATGTTTTTAGAGGGCCAATTTCTACATGGCAGAAAAAGAAAACATTAGACATATGTAGTTTAATGAATAAATGTGTTTTTGAATGCTGAATAACGTGCTTCACATTTTTCAAGGCATATCTTCTTCTTTTTTTTTTTTTTTGAGTTGGAGTCTCACTCTGTTGTCCAGGCTGGAGTGCAGTAGCACACTCATGGCAACTGCAGCATCGACCTGCTGGGTTCAGGTGATCCTTCTGCCTCAGCCTTCCGAGTAGCTGGAACTACAGGCATGTACCACCACACCCAGCTAATTTTTTTATTTATTGTAGAGATGAGGTATTGCCAGGTTGTCCAGGCTGGTCTCGGACCCATGAGCTCAGGCAATCCTCTCAACTCGGCTTCCTGAAGTGCTGGGATTATAGGCGTGAGCCACCGTGCCCAGCAAGGCATTTATTCTATAGAGGTTATAATTGATAATGAATTTGTAATCACTGGAAACCTCTTAAAGTCTAGCTACTTTCTGAATAGAGTTTTGAAATGAAAAGCCATTTGAATAATGACTTTAAGGGCTCTCTTTGTAGGATCTTGTTATAATGGACACTTCTTTTTTTTTTTTAATTTAATTTAATTTAATTTAATTTAATTTAATTTTATTTTATTTTATTATGTTATTGTGGGGTACAGTTAGGGGTTAGGCATACAAAAATATTTCGTTCAGGTACCCTTGTTGATAAGAGGTGTCTCCCCATCCTCATATAGATACCCACCACCATTAATCCCATCCCCCT
>CAUYQG010068189.1:0-18953 GCA_963574415.1 Tarsius wallacei
TTATTTTAATAATTTGGGTCTGGCCGGGCTCAGTGACTGAGCCTGTAATCCCAGCACTTTGGGAGGCCGAGGTGAGTGGATTGCCTGAGCCCACAGGTTCGAGACCCGCCTGGGCAACTTGGCGAGACCTCATCTCTACAATAAATAAAAAATCAGCCGGGCGTGGTAGCGCGCGCCTGTAGCTCCAGCTACTTGGAAGGCTGAGACGGAAGGATTGCCGGAGCCCAGCAGGTCAAGGCTGCAGTGGCCGGGAGCAGCCACTGCACTCCAGTCTGGGCCACGGAGTGAGACTCCAACTCAAAAAAAAATAAAAATAAAACTTGGCACAAAAAATATTTCCCAAAGTGAAATTAGAGGAGGGGTTGGAAATAGGACTAGTTCAAAGGATCAAAGAAGTAAGGCTCCCAGAGTTCCTCTAGCACCCTTAATAATAATCACTGGGGCCAGGCACGGTGGCTTAAGCCTTTACTTGGGAGGCTGAGGTGAAAAGATCACATGAGCCTGGGGAAGATCAAGGCCACAGTAAGCCAGGATCAAACTCTCCAGCCTGAGTGACTAAGTGAGACTCTGTCTGAAAGGAAAAAAAAAAAAAGGCCGGGTGGGATGGCTCACATCCATAATTCCAGCACTTGGGAGGTGAGAGAGGCTAGAGGAGGGAGGTGAGAGAGGCTAGAGGATTGCCTGAGCCCATGGGTTCGAGACTAGCCTGGGCAACCTGGTGAGACCTCATCTCTACAATATATCAAAAAAATTAGCCAGGCATGGTGGCACGTGCCTGTAGTTCCAGCTACTTGGAAAGTTGAAGCAGAAGGATCGCCTGAGCCCAGCAGGTCAAGGCTGCAATAGGTGGGATCGTGCCACTGCACTCCAGCCTGGGTGACAGAGTGAGACTGCAACTCAAAAAAAAATAACAAAGGCAAAAAAATAGGCTAGGTGTGGTGAGGCAAGTCTGTAGTCCCAGCTACTCAGGAAGCTAAGGCAGGAGAATGCCTTGACCTCAGGAGTTTGAGACTGCAGTGAGCCATGATCCTACACTCCAGCCTAGTGACAGAGTGAGACCCTGTCTCAAAAAAAAAAAAAAACCTTCAAAAAATTGCACAGGAGTTCTCAATAGTGATACTGAGAAGTAAAAGACAACAGTGGGAAAACTTCAAAATTCTGAAGGAAAAATATTCAAAGCTAATTTTTTTTTTAATTTGAATCAACCAAATGTGAGGGTAAAATATAGGCCTCTTCATACAGGTAAGGTCTCACTTTTGTGCCTCTCTTATTAGGACACTACTGGAGGATATGATCCAACAAAATATGGGAGTAAACTAAGAAATAGGAAGAAGGCACGTAATCCAGGACACGGAGTCAACACCAGAAAGGCAAAGGGAACCCCAGGGTAATAGTAAAGGAGTATGCTAGGATAACAGATATAGCAGATACTACATACAAAACAAGCAGAGCAGATGGGAAAAACTCAGAGGGCTCTGGGAAACAGTCTCTGAGAAGGTGAAGTACTGGAAGATTTATACCGGGAGAATATACCAAGAAACCAAGAAAGGACATGCAGGGACAGTCAGAGAAAGAAATCTTCATTTCCCAGAGTGGGGAGCATGAACTGATAGAACTGATATACGATGCCTAAAACTGCAGTGTCAAGAATAGTAACAGTATATTATTTAGAAATATGGAAATACCAAAAGAAAGTTCTAAAGAGAACTAAAGACGGGAAAGAAAATTGGAATAAGCCATATGCAAGAATTTGTATGTGTAAGTTTTATAACAGAAAAATATTACAAGCCAGGCACAGTGGCCCACACCTGTAATCCCAGCACTTTGGGAGGCTGAGATGAGAGGATTGCCTGAGCCTGCAGCCTGGGCAACTTGGTGAGACCTCATCTCTAAAAATCAAAAATTAGCTGGGCATGGTGGTGCATGCCTATAGTTCCAGCTACTTGGAAGGCTCAGGCAGAAGGATTGCCTGAGCCCAGCAGGTAGAGGCTGCGGTAGCCGGAAGCGTGCCACTGCACTCCAGCCTAGACCAACAGAGTGAGACTCTAACTCAAAAAAAAAAAAAAAAAAAACGAAAAATATTACAAGGAATGCAACAAAATGTTAACGGAGATTAGCTTTGGGTGGAGAGGTATAGCAGAGTTACAATTTTTTTCTTCTTGGTTTTTCTGTATTTTTCCCATTTTCTACAATAATCATGTATTATGATCTAGAAAGACAAGTTTTCTGTAAGAAGAGATTACACTGGATTTAGTAAAGAAAAATGGCTCCTGTACCAGATCTTGAAGAAGAGCACTCCTCTGAAAGTCATGGGCCATCCAGAGCTGCCCATCAGATGTCAGATGGGCGATGATACCAGCAGCAAAATAGCCGACTTCCATTTTGCTACTATGGAGCAAAATGCTGACATGCTTCATCACATCTTCGGTCACCAGCTGGGAAGACAGCTCTCTGACTTCTGCTATGTTGTTCTACAGGTCAGATGGAGGAGAGAACAGCAGGGGCAGGTAGAGAGAAGAGAATCAGAAGCTATTTCTCCTCCTGTTCCTACTACTCAGATCAGATACATTCAGAACACTGACTCTATCACCCCATCCATCTCAGCTGACCTTAATACCCACAATCCTGCCTCTTGATGAGGCTGAGCATTAATAACAACTGACCAAATAAGCATTTACTAAGAGCCAGGCACAGTACTAGACAAATACAACTGTCTTATCTGCCTTATCTCATTTAATCTTTAAAGTAATACAACAAAGAAATGTGACACTCAGTAAGACTAACTTATCAAGTTTACACTGCTAATAATTGTTGAACTAGAACATAAATCCAGGCCTTGCTCAAATACTGAACATTACTGAGGGCCTACTCAACGTTATATTACCTTGGCATTTTAACAGTTAACAATGACAGCCAGGTGGTATTTTATTTTATATATCAGTTTTCTATGCTGTAGAGCAAATTACCACAAACCTGAGGGCTGAAAACAATACGGATTCATCTCACAGTATCTATGGACCTGGAATCTAGGCATGACTTAGCTACCCTCTACTGAGATCTCATGAAGCTGCAATCAAAAGGTTGGCTGGGCTTATTCTCATATGGAGAGGCCACTGGCGAAGAACTTACTTCCAAGCTCACTCAGACTGTTAGCAGAGTTCACTTCCTATGGCTGCATGACTGAGTAATTCAGTTTCCCTCAGGCAACCTCAGTTCCCAGAAACTGCCCAGTTCCTTGAAATGTGGGCTTCCCCCTCCTCCAAACACTTACTTCATGACAGTTTACTGCCTGAAAGCCACTCAGGAAGAGTCCCTAAAGTGTGTCTGCTAGCAAGATGAATACATAGATACATATATATACACACACACACATAAGTATAATCATGGAAGTGATAGCTATCATCATTGCCAGATTCTGTTGGTTAGAAGAAACAGGTCCTGCCCACAATCAAGGAGAGGGGATTATACAGAGATGTGAACACTAGGAAGTTAGAATCACTGGGATTACCTTAGAGTCTATCCACACAAATGAAAAAAACAAAGGTTTAAAGGGATGATGAAATACACAGTTCAAAGCAACATAGCAATTCATCCTAGTGCTACCTTCAGCTGCTTCTGAAGCAACTTTCAGGAAAGTACATCCTAGACACGAGTATGCTGAAGACCATAGGATACTAAAGATGAAAGCAAAAATCAAGATGCTGTCCACTCTGCTTCCTGTTTTTCTCAAGACCAGCTATACCTGTCAATAGCATGGTTTGTGTTCAAACTATCAGATGCAAGCCCCAAACAAGGAGAGACAAGATGACTGCATCTTTAGTAAAACTGAGAAGGACCCCTCAATTAAGCCCCAAGATTTCTCTTGTAAACCCTCAGCATTCTGACAGAGATGAGGAGAAGGAAGGAGAGAGGGAAAGAGAAGAAGATCCTGTAGGTCAAGTAGGATACTTAGCACTGTATGGGATACATGAGGCTTCAATCCAACTTTCTGGCATTACTTCCCATTGTTTTTCTCCTTCCCACCTTCTCCCAAAATTCCACTTACTCAGTTTTACACTGTTCCTTGAATGTGTACATTTTCTCATCTTCCCTAGTCAAAACTGACCTCTGTCGTTTCTTTCTACTTTTCTATATCTGCCAGATTTCCAATATTAACCATTTATTCCTACCTGTGAAGCCTTTCACATTTACTCTGTTGCAAGTCCTGAATTTTTAAGGTATACAAAGATAATAAGGCACAGTCCCTGTCCTCAAGGAGTTCATGATCTAGAACTCGCCATAGTCAATCTAAAATCAGAAAGCTATTTATATACATGTCTAACATCTCCCCAAAGTTATGAGCAGCATTACCTTTCTTCTTTTTGAGACCAGATCTCACTCTGTCACCAAGGTTGGAGTGCAGTGGCACAATCATAGCTCACTGCAACATTGGACTACAGGAAGTGATCCTCCTGCCTCAGTCTCCCAAAGCGCTGGGATTACAAGCATGAGCTACCATGCCTGGTCTCATCATCACCTTGATATATTTCATACACCTATGTCTCCCACCACATATAGCATGGCATAGTTACCCTATATCTTCATTACTTTTTTAAAATCATCAACTTTACCTTTAAGAAACAAAGAAATTTCCCAACTACGGAATATCCTGACTAAGAAGCAGTATAAAAGTAGAAATAAATTTCAGCGGGGGTGGTATCCCATGCCTGTAATCCCAGCACTTAAGGAGGCCGAGGTGAGAGGATTGCATAAGCCCAGGAGTTCAATACCAGCCTGGGCAGCATACTGAGACACTGTCTCTAAAAAAATTTTAAAAGGCCAGGTGCAGTGGCTCACGCCTATAATCCCAGCACTTTGGGAGGCCAACATGAGAGGACTGCCTGAGGCCACAGGTTCGAGACCAGCCTGGGCAAGTTGATGATCAAAAAATTAGCTGGGCATGGTGGCATGCACCTGTAGGTCCAGCTACTTGGAAGGCTGAGGCGGAAGGATCGCCTGAGTCCAGCAGGTCAAGGCTGCGGTGGCCACGGTGGCTGTGGGCGTGCCACTGTACTCAAGCCTGAGTGACAGAGTGTGACTCTGACTCAAAAAATAAAAAATAAGCCAGGCTCGGTGGCTCAGGCTGAGGTGAGTGGATTGCCTGAGCCCGCGAGTTTGAGACCCACCTGGGCAACTTGGTGAGACCTCATCTCTACAATAAATCAAAAATTAGCCGGGCGTGGTAGCGCACGCCTGTAGTTCCAGCTACTTGGAAGGCTGAGGTGGAAGGATCGCTGGAGCCCAGTAGGTCGAGGCTGCGGTGGCCAGGAGCGGCCACTGCACTCCAGTCTGGACGACGGTGAGACTCTAACTCAACTCAAAAAAACAAAACACCAAAAAATAAAAAAATTGTTGGGTGTGGTTGCACCCGCCTATAGTCTCAGCTATTTAAGAGGCTGAGGCGCAAAATCACCTAAACCAGGGAAGTTGAGGCTGCAGTGAGCTGTGAGTGTGCCACTGCACTGCAGCCCAGCCTGGGCAACAAAGTGAGACTCTCGATTCAAAAAAAAAAAAAAAAAAAAAACAAACCAAAAAAAAGACAATAAATTTTAAAAAGAAGAACTTCCTCAATAAAGAGGATGTAAAGTGGTTAATATCAGGGGGTCTAGAGTCAGACTGCTTGATTCTACTTCTTACTACATAGGTGATTTAGGATAAATGGCGTATCTGTGACTTAGATTGTGTATCTATGAACTGAGGATAATAAAATGTGGTAGAATATGAACATGACATAACCTCTCCTATTCCTGTGTATACACTCCCTAGCAATGTGACTTTACTGCTACTCCTATCAAGGGATGGCCACTGCCTTAAATCTGGGCATAACTACATATCTTGTGTTGTCCAAACATATATTATTAGCAAAGGTGACATAGCAAAGGATTAAAAAGCACTTGTACAATGGGACTTGCCCTCTGTTGTTGAGACTAGTATGTGAAGAAGCCCCATGGAGACCCAAGGTCCAATCAACTGTCAGACATGAGAGTCAGGCCATCTTAGACCATTCTGCCCCAGTCAAGCCACCAGATGACTACAGCTCCATGAGTGATCCCACATGAGATCAGCAAAAGAACTATACAGTTGAGCACAGCTTAAACTACTAATCCATAGATACAGAAGTAAATAAAATGGCTACTGTTTTACGCCACTAAACTGTAGGCTGTTCACAGCAATAGATAACTGAGTCAATGGTATTTATAGGGATAACATGAAGATTAAATGAGTTTATACATGCCCGTTGCTTACAACAGTGCCTATTGTAAAGTAGGTACTATATGTAAGTCTTACTTTAAGTAGTTAAAATTAATTCAAAACAATTCACCTTACCAAAAGACCAAGTACTTTGCTTTGTATTCCTGACTCTGTAAAAGTCTGTCAAAAGAACACACAGGTTACTTTATCATGAAAAAAATAACTTTGTATATAAACAGAATCAATCCTGTCTTCCCACCTCCAAGACTTGGATGAAGACTGCCAATCCTTGATTTTCAATAAAATACTTGCAGGCAGCATGAGACACATCTGTAAGATTCCAAAGTGCTTTCAAAGAAAAGATGAGGGTGACATCATCTAAATTTTCACTAGTTTTTTGTTTTACTATTGCCAGAAGTTCCTAGAAATCAAAGAGACAAGGAGTTAGATGTCCTAATGACTAATTCAATTCCAGTATAAAGAAAGTAAGGTTAACCATCAAACCTGGGTTCTAAATCCAAGTTGTATCACCTAATAGTTTTGTGACCTCTTTTCTTTCTAGAAAATTACCCTACTTCTTAACAGCTTTTATGAGGATTAAAGGGAAAAAATTAAAGTTTAATGAGCACTTAAGTCCAGTTCTTGGCACTTGATAATAATGCTCTTAATCAAATTCAAGGACATATCAGCTACTCCATTATTTATTCCTTCAGAATGTTTAGCCAATATCTTCTATAAGTAAGATATTCATTCAGAAAGACAGACCAAAACAAACTTGGTCTTTCAAAACTAAATAATTTTAAATTTTGGTAAATGCTCTGAAAGAAATACACCTAAACCTAAGAATTTACATTAGAAATGGTGGGAAGCCCAGTTAGTGGCTCACGCCTGTAATCCCAGCACTTTGGGAGGCCGAGGTGAGAGGACTGCCTCAGCCCAGGGGTTCAAGACCACGTCTGGGCAGCTTGGCAAGACCTTGTCTCTATAATAAATCAAAAAATTAGCCGGGCATGGTGGCACATATCTGTAGTTCCAGCTACTTGGAAGGCTGAGGCAGAAGGATCACCTGAGCCCAGCAGGCCGAGGCTGCGGGGCTGTGAACGTGCCACTGCATTCCAGCCTGGGTGACAGAGTGAGACCCCAACTCCAGAAGAAAGAAAGAAAGAAAGGGAGGGAGGGAGGTAGGTAAGAAAGAAAGAAAGAAAGAAAGAAAGACAGAAAGAAAGAAAGAAAGAAAGAAAGAAAGAAAGAAAAACTATAGGAGAGGGAAGCCTCCACACAGAGGCAATAAATATGTAAACTGAGACCAGAAGAAAAGAGGATAAGCCAGCACAGTAGGAAACAGCGATGTGAAGAAATGGGGTGAAGGGACAGAATTGAGGGGTAGGAGGAAGCAAATGCTGGGCAAAGTTTTGGGGCAAGAAAAAGCATGCTGTTCTAGGCTTCTGAATGGGTTGATGGAGTTAGAACATAAGGTCAGTGTTGTACCCATATGATCTCACATGTTGAAGAAATCACTGGCTACCTTTAAAATAAAATAAAATTAAAGAAAAAAAAAAGAAATCACTGGCTTGCTTTAACTGATTCCAATATACCATTTTAGATCAGAATATTTCTGGACACAAGTTAAGCTAGTATTTATGATTTATTTCCTCTCATAGAGTACCCTATGAGAGGAAAAACAATTTTTATTTTAACCAGCTAATAAAAGATACATAAGATACAACAAGCACCAAACAAATCAGATATGTCTGTTTTCAAGAGGAATGAGACCACCTAAAATATTTTGTCAAATGAGGAGAGAATGTGTCAAGAGTTCATCAAAAAATAAAGCAGTGTGACAGTGAAGAAAAGAGTAGCAGACTAGCCGGGTGCACTACCTAGACAGGCAATAGGGTGAGTGAGAGCAAGCCAAGGGAAGAAGCAGACAAAGCAAGGCTGACCCTGAAAATAACCACAGTGGGTCAAACCCATGGATACATCCTTTACACACTTTACCTCAATGATACTCAGAATAACTACGTTATTACTACTATGACAGATAACCTGTTTTTCAGTTGATGCCAGTTTTTCAGATGAAAAATCTAAGACAGAAGATAATCACCCATTGTCATTTGACTAATAAGTGGCTGAACTGCTCCTCTTTTCTCTATCTAGTCCTGTTAGCATTCCTCACAACTTTATATACGGGGGATATGTTCCTCAATCATATCATATGAGAAAACTCCTGCCTTAAACATAACTATAAATAGTCTACTTCATGCCTCCCCCAAAACATTTGAATGTTGAAAAAAATCTGAGCTCAGCTGGTCTCACTTTGAATACCTGCCCATAAATTTCAAGAGGGCACGTGCTCTATTTGGCAATACTATATTTCCCAATGAATTTCCTTCTAAGCCTACTATTTCCCAATTCTCTGTCCACCAACTTCAGTCACCACCTTCTCACTCCCTTCATTTGACCACTTCATCTCATTTATCATTGATAACTATACCTACCTTCCTAAGAAAATCCAACTTGAACTTGTATCAACATATTGTCTTCCCTTCTGCTCCAATCTAAAGCCAACATTTTTATGTCTACTTTTGCACAAAGATTCAGCATCAAAATTATCTCCTATTTTCATGTCATCAATTTTTTCCTCTTTTCACAACTATTTTCATGGGAACAAAATATATCTTTATGTAACTATCTTAAAAAAAAAAAAAAACCAGCCAGGCTCGGTGGCTCAGCCTGTAATCCCATGCCCTTGGGAGGCTGAGGTGAGTGGATTGCCTGAGCCCGCGGGTTCGAGACCCGCCTGGGCAAGTGAGACCTCATCTCTACAATAAATCAAAAAAATTAGCCGGGCGTGGTAGCGCGCGCCTGTAGTTCCAGCTTCTCGGAAGGCTGAGGCGGAAGGATCGCCGGAGCCCAGCAGGTCGAGGCTGCGATGGCTGGGAGCGCCCACTGCACTCTAGTCTGGGCGACAGAGTGAGACTCCAACTCAAAAAAAAAAAAAAAAAAAAAAAATTGGGTCATGCAATTATGGAGGTTGAAAAGTTTGAAGATCTGTAGCCAGCAAGCTGGAGGCCCAGGAGAGCCCAGGCTATAGCTCTAGTCTGAGTCCAAAGAGGAGACCCAAGAAGAGCCCACGTTTCAGTTCAAATCTGAAGGCAGAAAAAAATTGCTCAAGTGGTCAGCCAAGAGGAGTTCCCTGGAGGATCAGCTTTTTTGTTCTATTCAGGACTTCAGCTGATTAGATGTGAGGGTCACCCACATTAGGAAGGGAAATCTGCTTAATTCAGTCTATCCATTCAACTGTTAATCTCATCCAAAACACCCTCACAGACACACCCAGAATAGTGTTTGAACAAATATCTGAGCACCCCCATCAATAGCCACAGGGTTGTCACTGTTGACACAAGCAGATTGTGTTTATTATTCAGCAGGAATGCTCCCTACTGGATTCTTTTGGACCACTCTTTGCTGGGCTGGTGGCTTGCAAGCTTCCTTGCCTACTAACTCATCATTTGGACTTGCTCTTTGTACTTCACCTATTTTTTCTGCTATTTTATGTCATTTCATCATATCAAACAGTATTCTTACTGAGGCCCACACTGACCAGCTCTTCCTCCTTTTTGCTGCTTGTTACTTGCACAGTGTCTCTAGGAGAAAAAAAAAATTGCCTTCTTATTGGAGTACCTGCTTTCATAATGTTTAGGTCTCATTGTTCTCTCTTACTCAAGTTGGAAATTTAATTTGTCTTTTAGGCTCAAAAGTTTGGTAACTATGACCCTAAAAGTCCTTTTTAAAACTCCAAGAGATCTTCTTTCTTGCTGCAGTGCTACCAGTATCTTTGTGATCTTAAGCAATTCTGCTTCCTGGGAATTGGTTTTGTCTCTTAGTAGCAAAGACATTGGACAGAAGAATTTGGATTTGGAAGCCTCATTTATTTTTTTATTTTTATTTTTTTTGAGTCAGAGTCTCACTCTGTCACCCAGGCTGGAGTGCAGTGGCACACTCATGGCCATTGCAGCCTCGACCTGCTGGGCTCAGTTGATCCTTCTGCCTCAGTCTTCCAAGTAGCTGGAACTATGGCATGCACCACCACGCTCGGCTAATTTTTGATTTATTGTAGAGATGAGGTTTCGCCAAGTTGTCCAGATTGGTCCCGAGCCCATGGGCTCAGGCAATCCGCTCACCTCGGCCTCCCAAAGTGCTGGTATTATAGGCGTGAGTCATTGTGCCTGGCTGGAAGCCTCATTCATAAAGTAAATTAGAGGGATTGTTTTGATTGAGGTGTTAAGGGACTGAGATCCCATTGATTTGGTTTTCACCCAGTCATCAGTGCCAGACTCTGGGGTGGGTTCTGAGGAAAATCGTTCAAAAACGTTGAATCAAAGGATCTCTAAGCTTTCTAGCAGCTATAACATATCACCATCCAGCCGGGCTCGGTGGCTCAGTCTGTAATCCCGCGCTTTGGGAGGCTGAGGTGAGTGGATTGTCTGAGCCCGCGGGTTCGAGAACCGCCTGGCCAACTTGGCGAGACCTCATCTCTACAATAAATAAAAAACTAGCCGGGCGTGGTAGCGCGTGCCTGTAGTTCCAGCTACTTGGAAGGCTGAGGCAGAAGGATCGGCAGAGCCCAGCAGGTCGAGGCTGCGGGTGGCCGGGAGCGGCCACTGCACTCTAGTCTGGGCGACAGAGTGAGACTCCAACTCAAAAAAAAAACCAAAAACACCCCAACATATCATCATTCTATTCCATGTCATTATTCTATGAATAGTACAAAGTGCATGGCTGAATTCCCCACAGGCTTCAGCTCCTACTGTTGATAACTCTGCCCAGACTGGTAGGTATTTGTGGCAGGTAGAGTAGACTGACTTACCGAATATCTGTTTCTGCTTTTCTGGTATGCCTTCCTGGATTGCTGAAGCTGGTGAGTAAAAAAAAGACATTTGCAAGATGCCTTTGCAGTTAGGGTTTTGGGAGTGACAGGCTTTGCCAATCAGATACATTTGCTCAACAATTAAGTAGGCAACTGATTGAAGTGGGGAGAAAAGTGATAGTGCATGAGGCACCCTTTCTTTGGCCAGTGTGAATGTAGCAGGTGCAATTTGGCTCTGGAGGCAACACCTACAGTGATGACTTCCTGAACTACAAGCTTCTTGAGAAGACAGAGGGGGCAGCCCTTTGGCAGACCAGCTGTACAGTATTGTTCTGAGGCTAGCATAATATGTGCATGTGAGGGATGGGGGTGGGGGACAGACACACATTGCAAGTCTCACCTTCCAGGCCTTTCTTTGGGCTCATTCCTCCAAACTTCCAATGATTTTGTAAATGTCTAGTTCCCTGCATTAAATCCCTTTCTGTTTGAAATAGCGAGTGTGATTTCATCTGTTGTTAAGCCCTAGCTGTTGTAGTGTTCATTGGTCTTTTCTAACTTCATTTCTTCTTTGACATTCTCAGTGTCTACAGAAGAGTTGCGGGCCCACCCATTCACTGATGTTATCCTCTCCTGCCATTTCTCTTTTGTGAAGGGCACAGAAAATCTTGCGTTTTCTTGGGAAAGAGAAGACATCAGAGAGGAATATGAGGTAGAGGATGATAAAGAATATTACCGCTTTTTCAGGTACCATGACTTTTTTGAGGTTTTCTCAAAGTTGGTTTACCAGTTTCACAATAATACAGAGCAACTAGAAGATCAAAACTCCTCATATGAGGGAAGAGTCTCTGTGAATTGGGCTGAAATTTCTGAGGGGACTTTATCACTTTTACTAAGAAATGTGGATTTCATGGATGAAGCTGTCTACAAGTGCTCAGCCATCACACCAGATGGAAGAGGTGAAAGCACAATTAAGCTAATAGTAGAAGGTAAGGGCATTTCTTGGATGAACTTGGTTTCAAGCTCTGTCACTGGCATCATGGATAAGTTGTAAGTTTTGTCTTGATTATCTCACTTTTTCTCTTTTACTCAAATTATTATAGACCCTTCCCATTCCCATTATTGGGGTCAGGAGTTTGGAATGTCAATTCAACTTCACTAAAAAATATTGTTCTGAACAAAAGGTGCTATATTTATACCTCTATGCATCATTTATTCATATGAACAAACAAACATTAAAAACAACAACAACAAACAGCACTGGTCTTATTCCAAACTCTCCAAACAAATTGTAACACTGAAAAATCAAAATGTGACATAACATAATAGTCCTACATGAAAACCCTAAAATACAACATATGGTTTAGAGAATTGCCCTATGTTGGGAGTCAGGAGGCCCATGTTCTAATTCTGGATGACTTTGGGCAACTCATTTAGCTTTTCTAGGTTTCACTTTTTTCACTATTAAAATGCAGATTAGGGCATGATGACTTATGCCTGTAATCCCAGCACTTTAGGAGGCCAAAGCGGGAGGATCACTTGAAGCCAGGAGTTCAGGACCAGTCTGGGCAATATACCGAGACTCCATCTCTCTTAAAAAAAAAAAAAAAAAAAGCCAGGCTTGGTGGTTCAGCCTGTAATCTCAGCACTTTAGGAGGCCAAGGCAAGTGGATTGCCTGAGCCTGTGGGCTCAAGACCAGCCCGGGCAACTTTGGCGAGACCTCATCTCTACAAGAAATAAAAAATTAGCTGGGCATGTGCATGTCTGTACTTCCAGCTACTTGGAAGGCTGAAGCAGAAGGATCGCCGGAGCCCAGCAGGTCGATGCTGGGGTGACTGAGAGTGTGCCACCGCACTCCAGCCTGGGTGACAGAATAAGACTCTAACTCCCCCCCAACAAAAAAAAACAAGTTGTACTGGATCAATGGATCTCCATAGTGCCCCAGAGATCCTTGCCCTTCATAGGATCGCATGGAGAGATTTTGGATGGGGGAAGACCATGCAGAATTCCTCTAGGATAACAGCTGGAAAAGATGGGGAGGTGGTGTTGGTAAGAATTATTTGTTGTCGTCTATGATTCTCAATAAGGTATCTGTAGTCAGCAGAGAACCTGGCATAAACCTACCTGAAGAAGGCAAGATTCCAAAAATAAAGATAGCAGTGATAGATGAGACCTGTAAGGCAAGTGTAGACATGTGTTTTTTTCTTCTCTCATTATGCATGGGTCAAAATTTTAACTACAGTGAACCTTAACCCCTTGTTAATGTAAACACTGAGAGCAAGATTTCTGCTAGCCCAAGCCTCCTGGGGCTGAAATTTAAAAAAAAGAACTCATTGTTTTGTTATTTTTTTCCAATCAGACTCTGAAATGCCCCAGGTGCAGTTTGACAAGATTGATAGTGTGGACGTGGCCACATGCATCTCCAAGGGCTGGTACCTTATGCCCAATGTGACCTGGCTGGACCGGGCAGAGAGGGACCTGAGCAACCACAGCACCATGGAGGTCCTGGAGGAGCAGATGAATGGCTTCTACAGGGTGTTCTCTGCCCTGAAATACCCTGTCAAGTTAAATGAGAAATACATCTGCTACATAACAGAGACAGATGTGAACCACCAGCCCTTCAGAATCATCCGCAAATACCCACGTAAGTGAGAGCAGGTTGCATTTCACCACAAAGAAGTCATTGTTCATTCATATTTACTGAGTGCTGGGTGCGGTGGCACACGCCTGTAATTCCAGCTACTTGGAAGGCTGAGGAGGAAGAATCACCTGAACCCAGCAGGTTGAGGTTGTGGTGGCCATGAGCGTGCCACTGCACTCCAGCCTGGGGACCAGAGTGAGACCCCTATTAAAAAAAAATTACTGAATGCCAAATGTATCAGGCACTCCTGAGACTGATCCACTTTGGGGATTTAAAGAAAAGTCAGGAACATGAGCTCATAGCCTGGGGCTAAGGAGAAGGTGGTAAGGTGGAGTCTCTCTGGATTTGAAAAAAGATCATGCTTCAGGGACTTAACGGTTTTCACCCTGATAAATGTGACTCTTACTAGTGATGAGGCTTCTGTTCTGCAAAGAACATTAGCTCTATGATTTGACAGGCTAGGTAGTCAGAGTGGCCATTTATCAGCCTCTCACTATGTGCCTAGTACTTTATGTATGTAGTTTTAATTCTTTACCTCCATCCTGCAAAGTAAGTGTTATTCCTGTCCCCCTTCTACAGGTTAAATAATTTGAATGAGGGCATAGCCAATAAGCACAAGAGTGAGGATTCAAACCCATTTTTTCTGAATCCAAAGTTTGTGTTCTTGATTTTTCTTTGACCATACTACATTTATAGATCTAGGACTATAGATGCCATGACTATATATAAGTCATGTAGGTTTGGAGAGGGGGAGCCCCTGTATGATAAGTAAAAAGACAAGAAATGAAGTCACTGCTCCCACTCATGAATCCTGGACAGTTTCAAAGTTGCCATGTCGAAGGCTAACTACATTCTCTGGAACACTGTAGTTCCTTGACAGAGTCCTTGAGAGAAAATTTGATGGTTAATTTTTTTGTCTAGCTATTCTATTACTGTTAAACTGTCACCAAGTCAGGGATTTGAAAAAAAAAAATGTGCAAGATAAACAACAGATATTTTTATTGAACACATACCATATGTCAGGGTGGACCCAGATACTTTTGCATACCTTGTTTAACTCCACAGTGATATCTGAGCCTGATACTAATATTACCCCATTCAGCAGAGGAAGAAACTAAGGGGTGAGAGAAGGTAAATTATTTACCAAAGGCTACAAAGCTGATGGAGTTAGAACCAGGACTTGAACCTAGGTCTAACTATTAACAAAAGCTTTCCACTTTCCACTCAATGGTTGTTGACTCTCAGGCCTGAAGTTCCTTGTGTGATAGCATCCATAGCCTCAGGCAAAGGTCATTGATCTATGCTGCCATGTGTGACCCCATCTGCTTCTCCATCAAGGAGGAAGTGAAGGTGAGGAGTAAATTTGCATGGTGAGCTAATTCCTTCTAACATCTGGTGTCCCTGACTTAGAGATCCTTATTAAGACCTCTTTGGAGGATTTGATCTGGCAGGGACTTTCACCATCATCTTTTTTTGGGGGGGTTGGAGTCTCACTCTGTTGCCCAGACTGGAGTGCAGTGGCACGCTCATGGCCACCCCAGCATTGACCTGCTGGGTTCCGGCAATCCTTCCGCCTCAGCCTTCCAAGTAGCTGGAACTATAAGCGCATGCTACCACAATCGGCTAATTTTTGATATATTGTAGAGATGAGGTCTCACCAAGTTGCCTGGGCTGGACCCGAACCAGCGGGCTCAGGCAATCCACTCACTCACCTCAGTCTCCCAAAGTGCTGAGATTATAGGCTGAGCCACTGAACCCAGCCTCACCATCATCTTTTACCAACCACAGCATGTAGGAGTGAGGAAATCGAAGTCCAGGGAGCTGAGATAGTTTTCCGAGATCATATAGCCTCTATACAGGAAGTATTAAAGGAGTCTGACTTCATGCAAAGGCTGGTAGGTCAACTTTCAGGTCTAGTCTTTATGGACCTGGCAATTAATGAAAACATTCAAGTCACCATTGCAATCCTGGCTCTCTCTGTCACTAGCTGTGAATATTATACAGCTGTTCATTTAACTTTTAATGACATGGTGAAAAACTTACACCACCATGTTAAAATTTTAAAAAGCAAGATGTTAGGTTGTATGTGTACTATGAACCCAAGCTGTTTAAGTATATGTAAAGTAAAAAGTATTATTATTATTACCATAATTTTTAATAATTACTGGTAATATCTGCATGGTGGAATTATAAGCATTTTTTATTTTCTCTTTGTACTTGTGTTTTATGCAGCATTCTATAGTGAACATATACTATTTTTACAGTCTGGCTGGCTTCATGTCTGTAATCTCAGTGCTTTGGGAGGCCGAGGAGGGAGGATAGCTTAAGGCCAAGAGTTTGAGACCAGCCTGGGCAACATAGTGAGACCATATCTCTACAAAAAACTAAAAAAAATTTGCTGCACATGGTGGCATGTGCCTGTTGTAGTCCCAGCTACTTGGAAGGCTGAGGTGGAAGGATCACTTGAGCCCAGGAGGTCAAGGCTGTGGTGAGCTGTAATCGTGCCACGGCACTCCAGCCTGGGTGACAGAGTGAGACTCCAACTCAAAATATGTATATATATTTATTAAAAATAATTTGCATGCCATAAAATTCACTCGTTTGAAGTATACAACTCTATTGTTTTAGTATAGTCACAGAGTTGTGCAATCATCAGCACTATATCATTTCAGAATATTTTCATTACCCTAAAAAGAAACCCTATACCCGTTCACAGTCACTTTCCTTTCCCTTCACCATGTCCTCCAGTCCTAGCCAACTGCTAACCTACTATCTGACTATAAAGATTTGCTTATTTTGGACCTTTCCTATAACTGGAGTCCTGCAACTTGTGGTCTTTTATAACTGACTTCTTTTACTCAGCACAATGTTTTCAAGGTTTATCCATGTTGTAGCATATATCAGTACTCCATTCCTTTTTATTGCCTAATAATATAGTTTGTTCCATTGCATGGATTTTATTTATCTCTTCATCGGTTGATGGAGATTTGAGTTGATTTCACTTTTTAGCTATGATGAATAATGTTGCTGTGAACATTTGTATATATGTTTTTGTGTGAACATTTCACTTATCTTGGGTATATACCTAGGAGTGGAATTGCTGGGTCATGTGGTAACTATTTTTTAACCTTTCGAGGAACTGCCAAGACTTCTCCAAAGTGGCTGCACAATTTTACATCCCCATTGGCAATGTGTTATGTGTACTGATTTCTCAGCATCCTTGGCAGCACTCACCTGGTTTAGGTACTGTAGGGTAGTGGTTCTTCGCATGTTGTCTACAGACCAGCAACGTTGACACCACCTGGGAGCTTGTTGGAAACACAAACTCTCATGCCCCACCCAAGACCTATTGAATAAAAAACTCCAGCGGTAGGCCTAGCAATTTGTATTTTTAAAAATGCTTCTAGGTTATTTTGCCCCACACTCATGTTTGAGCAACACTGATATAGGGCATCAGCCCTGGGTTGGTGAAGATTCCCAGAGCATTTCTGTCCTATCCCTCCCTGTAGTGATGGGGAGCCGTCTCCTTGAAACTCTGTTCAGCAAGTGAGGAAAGCAGAACTCCTGGCTCCTTGCCCTAGTCCAGTAAAACAAGACTAATCGGACAGACTCACAAATTTAAATTTCCCATTTGAGTTGGCCTTTCCTTCAAAGGGAAGAAAAGAGGGACTTACTTATTCCCCAGACTTTTAAGTCTTTCCTACATATTCAGGAGTAGTTAGAGGTCTTTGAACATTACTGCGTGCCTCAGACTCTCAGAGTACTAGGATACGTTATCAATGAACTGACTTCAAATAAGTCCCTGTTTTTTATTCCCTTAAACCTCAACATACAACAGAACGATCCTGGAAATGTTTTTTTGTTGTTGCTTTGTTTTGTTTGAGTTGGAGTCTCACTCTGTCACCCAGACTGGAGTGCCATGGCATGATTGTGGCCACCATAGTCTTGACTTGCTGGGCTCAGGCGATCCTTCCACTTCAGCCCTTTTGTTTTTCAGTTGGAGTCTCACTCTGTCGCCTAGGCTGCAGTGCAGTAGCACACTCATAGCTACCACAGCCTTAGCCTGCTAGGTTCAGACGATCCTTCTGCCTCAGCATGCCAAGTAACTGGAACTACAGGCATGCGCCATTACGCCTGGCTAATTTTTTTATTGTAGAGATGAGGTTTCGCCAAGTTGCCTGGGCTGGTCTCAAATCATGAGCTCAGGCAATCCTCTCACCTCGGCCTCCCAAAGTACTGGGATTCTAGTGTGAGCCACTGCACCCAGCCCCACTTCAACCTTCTAAGTAGCTGGAACTACAGGCATGTGCCACCAAACCCAGGTAATTTTTACTTATTTATTTAGAGACGAGGTCATGTTATGTTGCCTAGGCTGGTTTCGAACCTGTGGGCTCAGACAATCCTCTCACCGCTGCCTCCCAAAGTGCTGGGATTACAGGTGTAAACCATCATGTCCAGCCCTGGAAATGTTTAAAAGACCCCTATATTTTACTTGTCTTTACCTCTTTTTATGTATTTATTTGTATAAGGTTCTTTGAGATCTGGCATCTGCCTTTTTTTCCTGCCGCGCAGCTCACTGTTTCTCAACACTTGGCCATTGCTCATTGCTCTGAGCTTACTGACTCCTTGCAGTTTCTAGATTGTGTTTATTTTTTCATACTGCCAAGTCTTTTTTCATATTGCCAAGACTCTGTCTTTTCTTGGAATGCCTTTCTTTTCTTGATCTGTCTCATGAACTCCTGCTCATTCTTCAATATTTGGCTCAGACTCTAAGCCCTTCTTAACTCTTTCTCTCATTTCCATTTACTCAATATTTCATTCATTCACTCATCAAACATTTGTTGGACTCCAATTCTGTGCCAGATACTCTTTTAGGCATTGGAGACGTAGCAGTGAATAAAACAAATTCCTGCCCTCAAGAAGCTTGCATATACTAGAGGGGAGAAATAGGCAGTAAATAAACAGCACATTAAAACATACAGTATGAGCCGGGCTTGGTGGCTCAGCCTGTAATCCTGTGCCTTGGGAGGCTGAGGTGAGTGGATTGCCTGAGCCTGCGGGTTCGGGACCCACCTGGGCAACTTGGTGAGACCTCATCTCTACAATAAATCAAAAAATTAGCCAGGTGTGGTAGCGTGCGCCTGTAGTTCCAGCTACTTGGAAGGCTGAGGCGGAAGGATCGCCGGAGCCCAGCAGGTCGAGGCTGCGGTGGC
>CAUYQG010068192.1:0-22409 GCA_963574415.1 Tarsius wallacei
ACACAATGAGCAATTTAAGGTAAACAAAGCATATAAAAAAGTTAAATCACACACAACCCAACTTTTGAATGTTTTACTTTGCTGTCCATCATTCCATACTTTTCTCTATGCATTCAAATATTTAAAAAGAGAGACCCTAGCCGGGCTCGGTGGCTCAGCCTGTAATCCCGCGCCTTTGGGAGGCTGAGGTGAATGGATTGCCTGAGCCCGCGGGTTTGAGACCCGCCTGGGCAACTTGGCGAGACCTCATCTCTACAATAAATCAAAAATTAGCCGGGCGTGGTAGCCCACACCTGTAGTTCCAGCTCCTCGGAAGGCTGAGGTGGAAGGATCGCCAGAGCCCAGCAGGTAGAGGCTGCGGTGGCCGGGAGCGGCCACTGCACTCCAGTCTGGGTGACAGAGTGAGACTCAGAATCAAAAAAAACAACAACAACAAAAAAAGAAAGTCCTTAAATATATATTTTATATTAAAACCTGTTTTATTAGCTTCTGAAGTAAAATTTATATACAATAAAATGATCAATTTTTAAATGCATAATTTGCAAAGTTTTCAAATGCACATTCTTTTTTCTTTTTTTTTTTGAGTTGGAGTCTCACTCTGTCCCCCAGACTGGAGTGCAGTGGCCACTCCTGGCCACCTCAGCCTCGACCCGCTGGGCTCCGGCGATCCTTCCGCCTCCGCCTTCCGAGTAGCTGGAACTACAGGCGCGTGCTACCACGCCCGGCTGATTTTTTTTTTTGATTTATTGTAGAGATGAGGTCTCTCTTGCCCAGGTGGGTCTCGAACCCGCGGGCTCAGGCAATCCACTCACCTCAGCCTCCCAAAGGCGCGGGATTACAGGCTGAGCCACCGAGCCCGGCTCTGACTTAATTTTTTAAAGAAAGTTAAACTTGAAGGATGAGAGAAGGGTATGGCAAACTACTTGACTTGCCCCATCTGCTGTTACAAAACTGCTTTCCTGAGTTGTGTGAATGTGATTTTTTTTTTATAGAAAGTTTTAAAACAATGATGAAATCTGGCTGGGCACAGTGGTTCCTGCCTGTGATTCAGCACTTTGGAAGGCTGAGGCAAAAGGATTGCTTGAGCCCAGCAGTTTGAGACCAGCCTAGGCAACATAGTGAGACTTCATCTCTACCAAATCAAAAAGTTAGCTGGTTGTGGTGGTATGCACCTGTAGTCATAACTACACAGGAGGCTAAGGCAGGAGGATCATCTAAGCCCAGGAGGTCAAGGCTGTGGTGAGCTGTGATGGTGCCACTGTACTCCAACCTGGGCGACAAAGTGAGACTCTACTCAAAAAAAGAAAAAAAAAAAGGTTTTTTAAATAAAATCATTGAAAATTCCTCCACCTTAGCACAACTGTTTTGTAATGGTACCTTCCACATGCATATATTGTTTGGCTTCCCCATTTATCCTATCTAAAATAGTTCTACTCTTGTATGTCATTTTCTGTTCTCTTAATATACTTTATTTTACTTGTTAGCTTTTACTGCTTCTGAAAAAAATACCTGTTTATTTTATTGTTTCTCTTGCCAACTAAATTGTGGGCTCCAAGGGGGCAAGGATTTATCGATATTACCTCAGCACAAAACTGATTTATCGATATTACCTTAACACAAAAACTGCCTTCTACATGATAGGTACTCAGTGAATTATTGTTGATTGAATTAATATACACCAATATATTTAGTGTATACAAGTGTGTATAGTAGTTTGTAAGACTGGTTTAGAAAATCTTCCTTGGGGTCCAGGAAAAGTCTAGATAGTATAAAGGGACAGTTTGTGTACCCTGCCTCCCTGGCTGGAATATGGACAGGATTCCTAACTTTATTATGGCTGCCACTTTCTAGTTCTCATTTAGAAGTGAAAAATAGGCCAGGTACAGTAGCTAACATGTGTAATTCAGCACTTTGGGAGGTTGAGGTGGGAGGAATGCTTGAATCCAGGAGTTTGAGACCAGCCTGGGCAACACAGCAAGGCCTCATCTCTACAAAAAATCAAAATATGCTGGGCATGGTGGCTCATGCCTGTAATCCCAGCACGTTGGGAGGAAGAGGTGAAGGGATTGCCTGAGCCCAAGGGTTCGAGACCAGCCTGGGCAACTTAGCGAGACCTCATCTCTACAGTAAATAATAATAACAGTAAAATAATCAAGTACACAGAAAGAAATATAATTTTTTAAAAACCAAAATATTAGCCTGGCTCAGCCTGTAATCCCAGCACTTTGGGAGGCTGAGGTGAGTGGATTGCCTGAGTCCGCGGGTTCGAGACCCGCCTGGGCAATTTGGCAAGACCTCATCTCTACAATAAGTCAAAAATTAGCCGGGTGTGGTAGCGCACGCCTGTAGTTCCAGCTACTTGGAAGACTGAGGCAGAAGGATCGCCGAAGCCCAGCAGGCCGAGGCTGCAGTGGCCGGGAGTGGTCATTGCACTCCATTCTGGGTGACAGAGTGAGACTCCAACTCAAAAAAAAAAACAACCCAAAATATTAGCTGAACATGGTGGTACACACCTGTAGTCTTAACTACTTGGGAAGCTGAAGTGGAAGAATCACCCGAGGACAGGAGATTGAGACTGTGGTAAGCTGTGATCACACCACTGCACTCCATCCTGGGCAACAGAGTGAGACCCTGACTCAAAAAAATAATAACAAGGCAGACAGCTCCCTTATTGCCATTCTGCCTGCTGCTTTCTTGCAGCATACTCATGTATTTCCACTCTAAAAATAGTAATAATAATAAAAGGGGAAAATAAAAATAAGCTAGACAGGCGGAGCTCGGTGGCTTACATCTATAATCCCAGCACTTTGGGAGGCCGAGGTGAGAGGATTTCCTGAGCCCATGGATTCGAGACCAGCCTGGGTAACTTAGTGAGATCTCATCTCTACAATAAATCAAAAAGTTAGCCGGACGTGGTGGTACATGCCTGTAGACCCAGCTACTTGGAGGGCTGAGGTGGAAGAATTGCCTGAGCCCAGCAGGTTGAGGCTACAGTGGCCGTGAGCATGCCACTGTACTCCACCCTGGACGATAAAGTGAGACTCCAGCTCAAAAAAAAAAAAAAAAAAAGCTAGAAGATTATTCAGTTAAAAAGGGGGGAGATCATGCAAGTAGCTATAGGAAAATACCAAAGACCCAATAATAAATAAATACTACAGCAAGACAGGCAGTGCACCTTTTGTGTAAATTAGAAATTGCTGAAAAGAATAGAAAAACATG
Source organism: Tarsius wallacei (assembly GCA_963574415.1). NCBI lineage: Eukaryota > Metazoa > Chordata > Mammalia > Primates > Tarsiidae > Tarsius > Tarsius wallacei. Next base: position 3,220 of record CAUYQG010068192.1, read on the forward strand.
GGCCATGTGGGCCACCAGGGCACCAGGATCTGCCACAGGGGAGGGTCACTAATGTTTTAGTATCCTATTGTCTGTAGCTTCCAGATGGGTCAGCTAGTCAGTTGACTTCCACCAGAGGCTTGGCTTCCAGATCAGGATTAACTAATTTTTATCACATCAGGGCAGAGGAGTCCTGTCCTTAAGGAAGTATAAGGTGTTCTTTTCTTGAAAGTACAGCATCTAGGTATCAAACATTATCTTTGAGAGTTGTTATTAGTTTTCCAAGAAGCATTTTTAAATGTCTTCTCATTATTACTGAGGTTTTCTTAAGAGAACACTTCATATTATTTGTTTATAGCATTTATGGCAGAGCTTATTTTACTAGCCCACAGTGCTTTTTGTTAATTTTCTTCACCATGAGGTAGTTGCAAGTTGTTTAAAATGAATGACAGCCTAGGCAACATAATGAGACCTCATCTCTACAGAAAATCAAAAATAAGCTGGGTGTAGTAGCACATTCCTGTAGTCCCAGCTACTTAGGAAGGCTGAGGCCAGGGGATCGCCTGAGTCCAGGAGGTCAAAGCTGTGGTGAGCCACGATTATGCCACTGCACTCCATCCAACCTAGGCAAGAGTGAGACCCTGACTCAAAAATAAATAAATAAATAATGAGTTGCTGAGTTGCTGCCTTTCTCTTTATTTAATCTGAAAGAAAGTAAACTTTATTGATCTTTGAAATGTTATCTTTAAGTTACCACATGAGAACAGAGAAACTGTTTGTCCTTCCCTATTGTGCGGTGATTAAGAATGTAAACAATTATCCCACAGTCACATCTCCATAGTTTAGAATGTCAAACATAGCACATTTTTGTTGGTCAGTGGATGTATGAGCGAGGGTGTCTTTCTAAGTAAAGTCATCTGAGTATCTTAATACCAATAAGGTAATATTTCTTTCTAAAACTATGCCTTTCTTTTTTTTTTAAGGTGGTCAAGGAGCTGGTCCTCCTCAAAACCAGATGCAGGTGTCCCACGGGCCACCAAATATGATGCAGCCCAGCCTCATGGGAATTCATGGCAACATGAACAGTCAGCAGGCTGGTAGCTCTGGGGTTCCTCAGGTGAACCTGGGCAACATGCAAGGCCAGCCCCAGCAGGGCCCACCATCTCAGCTGATGGGCATGCACCAGCAGATTGTGCCCTCCCAGGGCCAGATGGTCCAGCAACAAGGAACCTTGAACCCTCAGAACCCTATGATTCTTTCAAGGGCCCAGCTTATGCCACAGGGCCAGATGATGGTGAACCCTCAAAGCCAAAACCTTGGGCCCTCACCCCAAAGGATGACCCCACCCAAGCAAATGCTTTCCCAACAGGGCCCACAAATGATGGCACCACATAATCAGATGATGGGGCCTCAGGGGCAAGTTTTGCTCCAACAGAACCCAATGATAGATCAGATCATGACCAATCAGATGCAGGGGAATAAGCAGTTTAACACGCAGAACCAATCCAATGTCATGCCGGGACCAGCACAGATAATGAGGGGACCAACTCCGAACATGCAAGGAAACATGGTGCAGTTTACAGGACAAATGTCGGGACAAATGCTACCCCAGCAAGGGCCTGTGAACAACAGTCCGTCTCAGGTTATGGGGATCCAGGGGCAGGTCCTGAGGCCACCAGGACCTAGCCCACACATGGCCCAGCAGCATGGTGATCCTGCTACTACAGCAAATAATGATGTTACCTTGTCTCAAATGATGCCTGATGTTAGCATGCAACAAACCAACATGGTCCCCCCTCACGTGCAGGCCATGCAGGGAAACAGTGCCTCGGGAAACCACTTCTCAGGCCATGGGATGCCTTTCAGTACACCTTTCAGTGGAACACCCAATGGAAATCAGATGTCCTGTGGTCAGAATTCAGGCTTCCCAGTCAATAAGGATGTCACACTAACAAGCCCATTGTTGGTCAACTTATTGCAGAGTGACATCTCTGCAGGCCATTTTGGGGTAAACAATAAGCAAAATAATACCAACGCAAATAAACCGAAGAAGAAGAAACCCCCTCGGAAGAAGAAAAATAGTCAGCAGGATCTAAAGTAGGTTGTGATAGTTTTGCCTCATATTTTGTTCATTTGTGTCTATGTGAATAACCTTTTTTTGATGGACTATTTTAAACATATGTAAAAGTAGAATAGTATAATGAAATCACCCATTTCAATAATTAATCAACTCGTAGCCTATCTTGCCTTCATCTATACTCTTTCCTGTTACCCTCTTGATTGTTTTAAAGCAAACTCACTTGGTGAATATTTCAATGTGTACCTCTAAAGATAAGGACAGTTATTTTATATGACCATACAATATTATTAGCCCACCTAGAAAACTAATACTTCCTTAATACTCTCACATATCCAAAGTGTTCATAGTTTCCTGATTATCTCAATTTTTTCCCCTAATGGTTTGTTTGTTCAAATTAGGATGCAAACAGGGATCATATGTTGTGATTGGCTGATATATCTCTTAATTCTGTGGGGGCTGGGGTGAGGGTCGGGGCTGTGGCACTAGCTTGAAAAGTAAGTAGTGCTAATGCACTACAACTTCACAAAGCATTCAGGCCTGTAATGGCTGTTGAGTAACCAAAGAGCCAAATGTATTTTGGAAATTGTAGCTGCTGCTATCTCTCAAATAGAAAGTTTTTTGCTAGATACCTTTTTCTTTAAAAGCTCTTTATCACCCCTAGAAACTTAAAGCCCCATGCTAAGATGATTGGACCGTTTAAATCAGTTACCCTTTAAGGGTCAGATGAGACTAAAATTCTCCAAGTGAGTTATTTTGAAATCACAGCAGAAAGGACAATTAACAATTTGCATTTCATTTCCTGAAACTAAGTTTTAATTTAAGTCATGTTTCTGTCTTTGATAAAATGTTTCCAAAAGGAATGATTGAGCTAGATTTTCTGCCTTGATCATAAAGCTAAAATTTAGAGACATTTATTAACAGGAAATAGTGACTAAGGAATATAAAACAGGTTGATTAAAATAAATTGCTAGAATTACAGAAAAAGAATAGGCAAGCATAAAACAAGCTTAAATGCCCAAAAGAAAACCAATTACCTTTATCTCAGACTTCCTACATATTCTTTGGTTATACCCTATTGTATCATGCTCACTAGCTGTTTCTAGAATCTTATACATTAAAAGCCAATCATTCTATATTAGCAACCTGTATTTTCTTGAATTCAGACTTAATAAGCATTTAATCTAATTTTTCTGATAGCTTTCTTAGTTAAATCCTTTACTCCTATCAGCCTGTGGGAATAACATTTTTTATGGGTATAATTATTTTATTCCTTCCAGTATCCTGAGAGTAAAATTGCAAGGTTATTCAGTTTCTATTAGTATGCATTTTTGCCATCTTCACAAGCCCTGAGGATTTTGTTGGGTCTTTAAATTGTGAAAAGATCTTACACAGTGTGAGATAAAGTCAGGCCATGGGATGCCTTAAGTATACCTTTCAGTGGAACACCCAATGGAAATCAGATGTCCTGTGGTCAGAACCCAGGCTTCCCAGTCAATAAGGATGTCATACTAACAAGCCCATTGTTGGTCAACAGGACAAATGTTGAAACAAATGCTACCCCAGCAAGGGTCTGTGAAAAACAGTCTGTCTCAGTTTATAGGGATCCAGGGGCAGGTCCTGAGGCCACCAGGACCCAGTCCACATGTGACCCAGCAGCATGGTGATCTTGCTACTATAGGAAATAATGATGTCAGCTTGTCTCAAATGATGTTTGATGTTAGCATGCAATAAACTAATATGGCTCTCGATTAAGATTCTAGGAAAGTAGGTTTAATAGAAAGAGCACCTGCTTCCAGCTCTACCAGTAGCTCACTGGGGAACCTTGGGCCTGTCTCTTATACCCCTCTATGCCTTTTTTTTTCCTCATCCATAACATGAGACTGGATATCTGAGATTGGTTTAGCTGTACAATTCTCTGAAAGTAAAGGTTACCAAAGAGCCCTTGCCTATAATTTGAAGTGAGAAAGAAATCACGAGCAAATTGGTATAAGGATCTGGATGTGCTGAGGACCTATTTCAGGATCTAAATTTCCATGTGTTGGGGCTTTTAAAATGGATTTTGGTGCCTTATGAAATTACACAGAATATAATGAAACAAAACACTACCTAAAAGTGGGTGGGCCAGGTATAGTGGCTCACATCTGTAATCCCAGCACTTTGAGAGGCTGAGGCAGAAGGACTGCAGGGGTTTGAGACCAGCCTAGGTAACATAGCAAGTCCTTATCTCCACAAAAAATCAAAAATTAGCTTGGCATGGTGGAAAGAGCCTGTAGTCCCAGCTACTCAGGAGGCTGAGGTAGAAGAATCATCTGAGCTCAGGAAGTCGAGACTGCGGTGTACCATGATCTTGCACTCCAGCCTAGGTGACAGAGTGAGACCCTGCCTCAACAAAAAAAAAGTGGGTGATCAAAATCAGGGCAAAGAGAAATTAAATGTAGGAAAGAAAAGTTCCATTAGGACTAAGATTACAAGCAAAATAAAGGGCATGACCACTCTGGTTCTCTGGGAATGTGGATAGTAGTAGATGCATTTTCTTCATTTTTTCTTCCCTACTAAAAATTCTAAGCTATACCAGGTAAAAAATGAAGGCATTCCAAAGCCAGTAGGTATATCTGCAAATACTCATTCTGCAACAGAATTAACTTTGGTATTTTCCATGTTTCTTTGTTCTCCGAATACCATTTCTGTCAACCAACCTAGTCTTGCAGGGTGTTATAAATTGTTGGAACCACCACTGTCATATCCACAAAAAAAGAAACAGATTCCCCTTTTGAATTTGTGGTTTCACAGGAACGGTACTTTATAACATTGATAGCCCTATGATCAAGTCTTAAAACATCTAAGAGATGGGTAATTACATGAAAATCATTATATCAGAAATTTGTGAGCCAGGCGCAGTGGTCCACACCTGTAACCCCAGCACTTTGGAAGGCTGAGGCGGGAGGATCGTTTGAGTCCAGGAATTTGACACCAGCCTGGGCAGCATAGTAAGGCTTCATCTCTACCAAAAAAAAATTTTTAAATAGCTGGTGTGGTGGTGAGTGTCTGTAATCCCAGCTACTTGGGAAGCTTGGAAGGATCACCTGAGCCCAGGAGTTGACCTACAGTGAGCCGTGATCGTGCCATTGCACTTCAGCCTGGGCAACAGAGCAAGACCCTGACTCAAAAAAAAATTTTTTTTTGTGGAAAATACTTCGAATAATTACAGTGCTATTAGATTAAATGGACATTTAATGAAATTCCCAGATTATTTTTATGCCAATATTGAATGTTTTATCCAGACTAGAAAGAGGTAAATAATAATAAAGATGATAAAGCAAACAGATATTAATTCCTCAGAAATAGGGGAGGGGTTAAGCTAGTTTTATGTGTTTTCCCCACAACTTACTCTCAAATGTGTTACTTATTTCTTAGTACCCCAGATACCCGCCCAGCTGGTCTAGAGGAAGCCGATCAACCACCATTGCCTGGAGAACAAGGAATTAACTTGGACAACTCAGGCCCAAAACTGCCAGAATTTTCAAACCGGCCACCAGGTGATAAAATGTTAGCTAAAAATTATATACTTGTCATCATGTGTGCAGCATTACAAAGCAACCTTCTCTTTGAGAAAGCAATAGTAATTTATTTTGTCTGTTAACTAGTCTACTTTAGTGACTTAATATGTCTGGTGTTTGGAAGCTTTGCCTTGATAGTAAGTAAAAATTTCAAATGTACATTCTGAAGACATGTACACACACACACACACACACATTCTGCTCAAATTTGTCTTTTTTTATTTTAAGTCCTCATAAAATCAGACTGAAATGTGACCTCTGTATTCTTGTCAGTATCAAAGTTGTAGTGCATCAGAATGGAGTAAGATTAAATGAAGAGATGCTTTCACTATAATCCTACTTGCCTGCCTTTCTTGTAGCCTTTCTTCCTGGGGCTTTTTCAAAGCAAGGAACTACCAGGGTTTAAACCAAGATGATCTTTTTAATGGAAGTTTTAGTATGAATCTTTAAAACATAAAGAAGATATAAAGCATAATAAGAGATACCCATGTGCATACCACCCGGATTAATAATTCCAAATAAATAGGACCAATATTGGAAGCTCTCTGTATTATACCCATCTCTGATTATAAAATAACATTATCCTTTAAATGGTGAAAAATTATGATAAAAAGAGAAAAGCACCTAAAATTTATTCATCCTACCCAGGTATTATAGAACCAAGGCCAGCTGCCACAATATCTCTATACCCAGTTACTCTTGGCCTGAGCAGTGACTTGTAACTTTATTTCCCTGTGGCACAGTTGAAGATGCACAATGTTTCACACTTATGCCACTATCCCCTCTCTTTAGAGAGGGTTATATTTGTTTCTTCCTCGCTAGTTATTTCACCTCCTTTTTGGCATATAAGTAAGAGTTACATTATTTTAGGAATAAACTTTAATCCACCCTTAATTTGTATATTAAGATAAATCTATCATGGAGTCAGTATTTTGTGTTACTTATTAAAAATTGTTTGGACATAGCCAGGCTCAGTGGCTCAGCCTGTAATCCCACGCCTTTGGGAGGCTGAGGTGAGTGGATTGCCTGAGCCCACGGGTTTGAGACCCGCCTGGGCAACTTGGCGAGACCTCATCTCTACAATAAACCAAAAATTAGCTGGGCATGGTAGCGCGCGCCTGTAGTTCCAGCTACTGGAAGGCTGAGGCAGAAGGATCGCCAGAGCCCAGCAGGTCAAGGTTGTGGTGGCCAGGAGCGGCCACCGCACTCCAGTCTGGGCAACAGAGTGAGACTCCAACTCAAAAAAAAAAAAAAAAATTGTGTGGACACACCACATTTCCCATTAGTGAGTTGCAGCAGCACAACTGAGGCTGGGAGGTCACCAGTCTTTGGGGATTATGTCCAGAAGACACCATGAACAGAAAGGTACCTTCTTCCCTCATCTGAACCTTCTTCCTATATCTGAACTCTTCTTGTGGGAATCCCAGGGGTCCCCACACACACTTATTGCCTTCTTTCTGCAAACTGGGGGCCTGCAGGCTGAATTTGGCCTATAAGGGATTTGAATTGCCATGCAGTGTCTTAAACAAAAACCTGAATATAAATGCCTTCAGACTGGCCAGGTACAGTAGCTCATGCCTGTAATCCCAGCACTTTGGGAATCTGAGGTGGGAGAATCACTTTAGGCCAGAAGTTCAAGACGAGCCTGGACAACACAAGACTCTCATCTGTTAAAAAAAAAAAAAAAGCTGTATGTGGTGGTGTGTTCCTGTAGTCCTAGCTATTCAAGACTGAGACAGGAGGATTGCTTGAGCCCGAGATTTCAAGGCTGTAGTGAGCTATGTTCACACCACTGCACTCTAGTTTGGGTGACAGAGTGAGACCCTGTCTCTTAAAAAGATGTTTTTAATGAAAAATAAACATAAAAAAGACACCTGCTCTGCAGTTTGGCACTGTTCACAGGGCTCCTGCTGTTTAACCAGCCCACTTTTCTTCTTTACTACTCGCCTGGTCCTTAAAGGCATATGAGTTTGTGTTCCTTGACTAATAAACTTGGATTTTGATTGTGTTATGCTCACTGTGTGTGTCCTGGCTTTCCCTTTCCATCATTCTGTCCCGTCAACCCCAGTTTGTCTTATCACTAGTACCCTTTGGACGTCTGCCTCCAGCTTCTAGATTCTTTATAGCAGCCATGCCCTTAAACTATTAATTTTTAGAGGCCACTGTATTGCTAAGCTGCCCTCTTTGGTACTGTGTGGTCTGGTGGACTCATTTTAAAGATAAAATGCATCCACATCATAGCCCTAACATGAGCAGGCTTTTGTAGAAATTACAATTTTCTTAATGTGGCAGCCCCAGACTGGATGTGAAAAATAAAAAACCACTGTGTTTGACTATGTAGCTGAAAGGACAGCCAAACTGTAGAAATGCTTTTTTTTTTTTTCTTGAGTAGGAGTCTCACTTGGTTGCCCAGTCTGGAGTACAGTGGCATGCTCATGACCACCACAGCCTCAACCTGCTAGACTCAGGTGATCCTTCCACCTTAGCCCTTCAAGTAGTTGCACCACCACACCTGGCTAATTTTTTTTGTTTATTGTAGAGACGAAGTCTCCCCAAGTTGCCCAGGTTGGTCACGAACCCTTGGACTCAGGTAGTCCAAGGGTTTGAGCCACCGCACCCGGCATATGTTATTGGCTTTATAAATGTCAAGAAGTTGCTTGGGCCTAAAACAAAAAAAGGATTTAAAAAAATCTTCACAGCTGGATTCTGCACATTGTACTTATTGGTACCATGGAGATCTCTGGCTAGAAGGCATTAATTAGCTATTGAGCATAGAGTCTGACCCACAGCATTTGGTAGTTGCTCTGTAAAAATGTTGAGTCAACATATCCTCCTATTGCCAGAGGCAACTGTTCTTATCACTGTACCTTCTTAAAACGCAAGTACTGCCAGGCTTGGTGGCTCGGCCTATAGTCCCGTGCTTTGGGAGGCTGAGGTGAGTGGATTGGCTGAGCCCGCGGGTTCGAGACCCACCGGGGCAACTTGGAGAGACCTCATCTCTACAATAAATCAAAAACTAGCCGGGTGTGGTAGCGCATACCTGTAGTTCCGGCTACTTGGAAGGCTGAGGCAGAAGGATCTCCGGAGCCCAGTAGGTTGAGGCTGCGGTGGCCAGGAGCGTGCCACTGCACTCCAGTCTGGGCAACAGAGTGAGACTCCAACTCAAAAAAAAAAAAAAAAACCCAAGTACTTTTCATGCACTTTTGTGGAATTGTATCCCAGCTGACTGCCCACTTTTCCCCACTGAACAACCTTTATTCTTAGTTTAATTTGAATATCTTTCTATCCTTTCTGATTGTGTAAGGCTTTGGTTCTAAAATGCCAAGTAAAATTTTCTCAAAAGAGAATCATTTGAGATGTTGCCCTCTGCAAATCTGGAAGACATTGTTCCTCAGAGTTCTTTTCCCAAAATTATTTTTTATTCCTAAGGGCTGTCCTCTGGCTTACTTATTTTTCAGTTGTGGATTTATGGAAAATAATTCCTCAAATAGAAGTTTGCATGTAAGAAAGAAATGCACATTAATATCCATAGAAACTTCAGTGCCCCTCCTCTTCTGTTAACTCCTGCTGCTTAATAAACTGATTTATATCTGAGGGGCAGTTTAAATCAGTTTTCCTCGAAAGATTAAGACTGAAGCATGCAACATAGTATATGGAGCCAATGAATTGGAGAATTTTAAATCTTTCTTGAGGAACTGAATCCTAGAATTTTAAATTTGACTTCTTAAAAGAATAAAAAGGCTGTCTTCAATGCTGATGTTTTCAACAAAACCACATCTTTAAAAAGTTAATCCTGGCCAGTTTCACCCTGTAATCCTAGCACTTTGGGAGGCGAGACGAGTGGATTGCCTGAACCCGCAGGTTTGAGACCAGCCCGGGCAACTTGGTGAGACCTTGTCTCTACAATAAATCAAAATTTAGCCGGGTGTGGTAGCGCACTTCTGTAGTTATGGCTGCTTGGAAGGCTGAGGGGGAAGGATCGCCAGAGCCCAGCAGGATGACGCAGGGGTGGCCGTGAGTGTGCCACCACACTCCAACCTGGGTGACAGAGTGAGACTCCAACTAAAAAAAAAAAAAAAAAGTTAATCCCATGCTAACAGAAAAAATGAATCTCAAATGCTTTACTTCGTTTACAAGTACAGTGAAATATCGATTATATCTATATGAGACCTGAATGCTGAATGGCCAACTTCATTTCATCTGAGCATTTGGCTGCTATAGACTCAACCATTTTCATTGCATAGCTCAGGATATCTATCAGACTCTTAATACAGTAATGCCTCTTTAGTTCCTGCACACTGAGGAGCTCCAGGTTCTTGATGCTTTGCTTTTTGCTTCCTAAAGCATTGTGCCCTTTTGCTTGTGTTAGATAATTAAGGACTGTTCCCTGGCCCAGGAGCAGGCATACCTGAGCTGTTTATGCATAGTCTGTGCCACCTAAATGAGTATCGCTTGGCTATACTCTAAATGTAGCAAAGTTTTCATGCTGAAAAGTCTAACTTCCCTGATTTGGGGGGGCTTGTTTTAGGTTATCCTTCTCAGCCAGTTGAACAGAGGCCACTTCAGCAGATGCCTCCTCAACTCATGCAGCATGTGGCACCCCCACCACAGCCACCACAGCAACAGCCACAGCCACAGCCACAACCACAACTGCCTCAGCAGCAGCAGCAGCCACCACCTCCCAGTCAGCCACAGTCGCAGCAGCAGCAGCAACAGCAACAAATGATGATGATGCTCATGATGCAGCAGGACCCCAAATCAGTTAGGCTTCCAGTCTCCCAAAATGTTCATCCTCCAAGGGGACCCCTGAACCCAGACTCCCAGAGAATGCCCATGCAACAGAGTGGCAGTGTGCCAGTCATGGTCAGTGTGCAAGGACCTGCCTCCGTGCCACCATCACCTGATAAACAAAGAATGCCAATGCCTGTGAATACTCCTTTGGGAAGCAATTCAAGGAAAATGGTATACCAGGAGAACCCACAGAATCCTTCTAGCTCACCACTGGGAGAGATGTCCTCACTCCCTGAGGCAACTGGCAGTGAAGTGCCATCTGTCTCAGGAGGCCCAAGTAACATGCCTTCACATTTAGTAGTTTCCCAGAATCAGTTAATGATGACAGGGCCAAAACCTGGACCATCACCCCTTTCAGCAACTCAAGGTACAACTCCCCAGCAACCCCCTTTAAATTCCCTGCCCAGCTCTCATGGCCACCACTTTCCAAGTGTCGCTGCTCCAACCCAGTCATCTAGGCCTAAAACACCAAACAGAGCCAGCCCCAGACCCTATTATCCTCAGACACCTAACAACCGCCCTCCCAGCACAGAGCCTTCAGAAATCAGTCTGTCGCCAGAAAGACTCAATGCTTCCATAGCAGGACTCTTCCCTCCACAGATTAATATTCCTTTACCTCCTAGGCCAAATTTAAACAGAGGCTTTGATCAACAGGGCCTAAATCCAACCACTTTGAAGGCCATTGGGCAAGCACCTTCGAATCTTGCCATGAATCCTTCCAATTTTGCTGCCCCACAAACTCACAAATTAGATTCTATTGTGGTGAATCCTGGAAAGCAGTCTAATTCTGGAGCAACAAAACGGGCAAGTCCAAGCAACAGTCGCAGGTCTAGCCCTGGATCCAGTAGGAAAACTACTCCAAGTCCTGGAAGGCAAAATTCAAAAGCCCCTAAACTTACTCTGACCTCTCAAACAAATACAGCCCTGTTGCAGAACGTGGAGTTGCCGAGAAATGTGTTGGTCAGCCCCACTCCTCTGGCCAACCCCCCAGTACCTGGGAGCTTTCCTAACAATAGTGGACTGAATCCTCAGAATCCTACCATGTCTGTGTCTGCAGTGGGGGGTGTTCTCGAGGACAACAAGGAGAGCTTGAATGTGCCTCAGGACAGTGATTGCCAGAATCCCCAGGGTAGGAAGGAGCAGGTAAATATTGAGCTAAAAACAGTCCCTGCCCACGAAGTTAAAATGGTTGTCCCTGAAGATCAATCCAAAAAGGATGGGCAACTTTCAGATCCTAACAAGCTTCCCAGTGTTGAAGAAAACAAAAATTTGATGTCTCCTGCTATGAGGGAAGCACCAACATCGTTGAGTCAACTTCTTGACAACTCTGGAGCTCCTAATGTGACCATTAAACCCCCTGGGCTTTCAGATCTGGAAGTAATGCCTCCAGTAATTTCTGGAGAAGACGTCAAAAAAGCATCTGTCATTCCCACACTGCAGGATTCATCTTCTAAAGAACCTTCTAATTCCCTAAGCTTACCTCACAGTAATGAGCCATGTTCAACCCTTGTGCATCCAGAATTGAGTGAGGTCAGTTCTAATGTTGCATCAAGCATCCCTCCAGTAATGTCAAGACCTGTCAGCTCTTCCTCCATTTCTACCCCTTTGCCCCCAAATCAAATAACTGTATTTGTCACTTCCAATCCCATCACGACTTCAGCTAACACATCAGCAGCTCTGCCAACTCACTTGCAGTCTGCATTGATGTCAACAGTCGTCACAATGCCCAATGTGGGTAGCAAGGTTATGGTTTCTGAGGGACAGTCAGCTTCTCAGTCTAATGCCCGGCCTCAGTTCATTACACCTGTCTTTATCAATTCATCTTCAATAATTCAGGTTATGAAAGGATCACAGCCAAGCACAATTCCTGCAGCCCCGCTGACAACTAACTCTGGCCTGATGCCTCCCTCTGTCGCCGTTGTTGGCCCTTTACACATACCTCAGAACATAAAATTTTCTTCCACTCCCGTGCCACCTAATGCCCCCTCCAGTAGTCCTGCTCCAAACATACAGCCAGGCCGACCTTTGGTCCTTAACTCACGAGCTAACCCTGTCCAGCTTCCTTCCCCTCCTTGTACATCTTCTCCAGTTGTTCCTCCCCATCCCCCTGTCCTGCAAGTGAAAGAATCCAATCCAGATGAGGCTAGTCCTCAGGTGAGCACCTCAGCAGATCAGAGCACTCTGCCCTCTTCACAGTCAACCACAATGGTTTCTCCCCTTTTGACCAATAGTCCAGGTTCCTCTGTCAACCGGCGAAGCCCAGTCTCATCTAGTAAGGGCAAAGGAAAAGTGGACAAAATTGGCCAGATTTTGCTGACCAAGGCATGTAAGAAAGTTACAGGCTCTCTTGACAAAGGGGAAGAACAATACAGTGCAGATGGAGAGACTGAAGGCCAAGGGCTAGAGACCACAGCTCCAGGGCTCATGGGAACAGAGCAGTTATCCATGGAGCTGGACAATAAGACCCCCACACCCCCAGCTCCCACTCTGCTAAAAATGACCTCTAGCCCTGTGGGCCCAGGGTCCACCTCAGCAGGACCCAATTTACCTGGTGGTGCTCTCCCCACCAGTGTACGCTCGATAGTAACCACTCTGGTACCCTCTGAGCTCATCTCCACGGCACCAACCACAAAAAGCAATCATGGTGGCATGGCATCTGAGCCACTTACAGGTGGCCTAGTGGAGGAGAAGGTGGGACCACATCCAGAGCTTCTACCCGGCATAGGTACGTACTTGAGCTTCATCATCTCCTTGTGACCTATCCCATGAGAGAAAACATGACTCCTCCACGTGGAGGAAGGAGAGTGGGCTAAATGGTAGTAGTGGTGGCTTTACTTACTGAAAGTATATTGGGGAAAAAAATCTCATGTTAAATTTACATTTATTAACATGGCTTTCTTTCAGCTCCTGAAATAATGACATACCTTTCATTTATATAAAAGCTTTTCAGTTCATAAGGAAGCATTTTTACATGTTGTCTCACATCATCTTTATCCCAACCGTGTTAGGTCTTTTTAACCCCATCCAATAGGTGAGAATGTTGAAATTTAGAGACGTTCAGTATTTGTTCAGAATCTGTCCAGTGAACCACCAGTGTCACATTGTCTTAAATATGAGCTTCTGCAGATGTTCTTTACCATGATGAAGGCCTGCTTGTGACTGTTCAGAGCGGGGTCCTCATAACCCCATTCTCATTGTACTCTGTCTCAGAGTACAGTGTCTACTCCCATTCCCTTTTTGTCAGGGCTACTCCAGAGGAGAGCTTTCCAGAATAGAGGAATAAAGTGGTTAAGAGTCAGATAGGCTTGGGTTGATATCACAGCACCAGCATTTACCAGCTGATTAGGTTAGAGCAAGTTACTTGACCACTCCAAACTTGAATTTCTTCCTTTGTAATGAGGACAACAGTAGTTGTAAGAATTCAGTAAGGTAATGCATATTATATGCTTAGCACAATACCTAGAGTATAGTAACTGTTGAATAAATGGTAAAAAAAAAATTATTACCATTTTCTTTTTTATGCAATCTCTTTGTAAATTGTTCCATTCCATTCATGTATATCAAGTTCAGACTATTTCTTGTGTACTGTTAAGGCAGACTAACGATGGAAGCATAGGTTTCCTCATACCTTCTGCTCCTTAGCTTCCCCGCTCCCCCTCCCCCACATGTTCCTCTCCTATGAGGCTTAAGTAGTGCAGAAGCTTTACTTCTCCAGAGTGGAATCACACACTACTAGAGCTGGGAAGGTCCTTTGTGATATCCTAGGCCAGCTAATAAGTGCCTATCTTATTTATGCAGCTAAAATGCTTCGAGTGCCTACCACTGAGTGGTAAGCACCCAGGAAGAGGGGCAGAAAGAACACAAACTTCAGGGTAAGATCAGAGTTCAAATTTTAGCTCCACAGGTACCAATTGTAGTTGGATATGCCCTTAACCTCTCCTAAGCCATGCTCTTCACCTGTGAAATAGAAACTGTAATTCCTACCTCCCAGAATTTATACAAGAATTCCATGAGAGGACTAATGTCAAGTGGCCAGCACAGTGCCTCACACAGATAGCTCTGGGAAGATTAACTCCCCTTCTTCTCTGCCTCTTCACCTCAGTGTTAGAAATATAGGGGAGGGATAAAGGCCTTCAAGGAGTTTGCTACCCAGACAGGAGACAGAGCCTTCATAAGGCTGGGGACTCTGTGTTTCTGGCTCTAGTTCCCTTGATATAATGAACACTATGAATAAGAAACCTGGTATGGGACCAGGGATGGTGGCTCATGCTTGAAATTCTGAGGCCGTGGCAGGCAGATTGCTTGAGCCCAGGAGTTTGAGATGAGCCTAAGCAACATAGCGAGACCTCATCTCTACAAAAAAATCAGCTGAGCGTGGTAGCACATGCCTGTGAGTCCCAGCTCCTTGGGAGACTAAGGCGGAAGGATCATCTGAGCCCAGGAGGTCTAGGCTGTGGTGAGCCATAATTATGCTACTGTACTCCAGCCTGGGTGACAGAGTGAGACCCCAACTAAAAAAAAAAGAAACCTGGTATGAATTAAATATATTCTTCATATTGAATATTTCCATTTCTACTTCTTTCAGGAAACTTTTTCCTATGGTACCAAGAGAAAAATGAAGTGATTAGAAATTATTTTTATCTGGATCATATATTATACTAGAGAGAGATTTGAGCCTTGGGGAGATGAACCAGCAGTTGTAAAAAGTTCTCAATTTTAGTTAAGGTTACCCACTTTGTTTACAGTGATTGTTTCTGTCCTTTTTTAAGGGGCTTCTGCGCTTTTACCTCAAAAATGCGAGAAAATACTGAAGTTAAGATAAAGTTTTAAGCTTTATCAAACTGGGCATGGTGGCTTATATCTATAATCCCAGCACTTTGGGAAGCGAAGACAAGAGGATTGCATGAGCTCAGGGGTTCGAGACCAGCCTAAGCAACATGGCGAGACCTTGTCTCTACAATAAGTAACTAAATCAGCCAGGCATGGTATCACACGCCTGTGGTTCTAGCTACTTGGAAGGCTAAGGCAGAAGGATCACCTAAGCCCAGTAGGGAGGCTGGGGTGGCCATGAGCATGAGTGAGACTCCGACTCACAAACAAACAAACAAAAAGCTTTATCAGATAAGCATCCAAAGTAAACAAATGCATTGATTGCATTACTAAGCAGGGAGAGAAATTACAAAAGTCACAGTTTCTACAAGAGGGTGAAACTTATTGTTGCTGAATTTGTCTAGGATTTTAGATTGAAATGTCAAGGTGGAAGGACATACCTTTATGTGACTGTGGCATATGTGTGCGTTTAATCTTTACTATGTCTTCCAGAAAGGTTCAGTTCTAGATACATTGTGTGTTCAATTCCATTCCTCAAGGGCCTAAGTTCTCTGTGTCCTTCAAAGTCTAATTCTGATGTTTCTCCCTTTAATGTACCTTCAGATTTCTCAACCAAGAATTGATCTTCCTTGATTTGGACTTCTGTATTCTTTATTCTTTGTGTCTTTTTCATATGACATCACAGTGCACTCCAGTGTACCACATGTACATATCTTATCTTTAGTACTAGACTGAGTTCCTGATATGCAAGAGGAAGTAAATTGGTCTCTAAGGGTACATGGCACAATGTCTTTCCCCTAGTAAGTTCTTGGTAACTGTTGGTTAGATACGTAAATAATGTATCAAATTGATTTATTTATTAAGTATGAATTAAATACTTGCTTTTTGCCCATCACTCTTGTTAGGTGCTGTAGAAAAGTTCAAAATTGTATGATCATTTCAGCTCTCAAGTAGTATAGTCTTTAGGGAGTGACAGAATTTTTAAAATGCTAAGGTGAATAGTCCAATTGTCCCTCTAAGGTTTAGGTTGCCTACTAAGGTATGCTTTGGGGCTTTTTGTAGTAATGGTCAGAACCTGACTCCAAGAAACAAAAAATATGGGTGCTATTCTCATGGCCATCTCCCTGCCTGATCTTAATGTATACAAAAAGAAAGCACAAATACCCCTAGATGGCAGTCTTTGTTAGTGAGTGTTATGGTGGTTAATTTTTAAAAATAATTGTTTTAAAATGTACTTGTAATTTCAAGTACTACCCTCTGAGAGTATGTTGTTTCGGCAGTTACTTAGCCTTGATTCAGCTAATACTTTCTGTTTTGTTTGGAAAAGAAAGTAAAAGGCCTGTAAATTTTTTTTTCTTGCCTTAGCCCCGTCACAGAGTTTAGTCTCAAAGGAAACTCCAGCCACAGCTCTGCAGGGGTCTGTTGCCAGAGCAGGTAAGGCACAGTTTGGAAACTTATTGGAGTGAAATGGGTTATATGTGAAGGAACCACTGTTGTCCTCAGCGTCATATGTTCTCATCCAGAAAGTGGATGGAGCTATCTCATGTATTTCTTTCAGAGCAGACTTCAGTTGAGTGACAGAGCTTGTGCTGTACTATTTGAAGTTATTTTCCCCTGGCCAACTTGTTGTTTAGTGTATTCATAGTGTCATCCAGGGAACTCAAGAAGGGCTTCCAGGGACTATTGTCTGTCTGCCACCAACAATGGGTTTTCATTGCAGAGTTTGGCCTGCTCTATAACCCTGGCACCTACAGCTGGCAGCTGACTAGCTTACTGGGATGGCAAATCTTAATGCACTAATGTAGTAACTGCGTTATCATAACAGGAGTAGAGTCTTGTTCGGAGAACTGCTGGCACAGTGAGGTAGCCTTTCCACCAGGGAGGCAGAGTTATTTCAGTCATTTGGTTTTTTTTTTTTTTTTTTATTTTATTTAATTTTTTTAATTATAAAAATGTGGAGTACAATTCAGGGATGTGAATAAAGATGTGGAGTACCATCCACTTGCCTCGGCCTCCCAAAGTGCTGGGATTACAGGCTGAGTCACTGAGCCCAGCCGCATGAGGATCTTGATGGCAATGACAGCACTTGTTCTGCCTCCATAGATTAGACTGCTAAAGCAGATAAATATCATAGCTGTGTTACAGTTTAGTCTTTCCTGGCTTCTTTTGAAAAAACAATTTACACACTTGACAAACTTATTAAGACAAAAACAGACCGGGCTCAGCCTTGGGAGGCCGAGGTGAGTGGATTGCCTGAGCCTACAGGTTAGAGACCAGCCCAGGCAACTTGGTGACACCTTGTCTCTACAATAAATAAAAATTAGCCAGGCGTGGTAGTGCGCGCCTGTAGTTCCAGCTATTTGGAAGGCTGAGGCGGAAGGATTGCTGGAGCCCCAGCCGGTTGACGCTGGGGTGGCCGTGCTCATGTCACTGCACTCCAGCCTGGGCAACGGAGTGAGACTCCAGCTAAAAAAAAAAAAAATACAGCTGTGTTTAATTTTGTGAGTCTGAAAAAAATTGTGGTACATATACACAATGAAATATTATGCAGCCATAAAAGGGACATACATAAGGACAAATATGGACTTCGCAGCAACTTGTATAGATTTAGAGTCTATCATACTCGGTGATCTACCACAGAAACAAAGAGCAGAGTATCACATGTTCTCACTCATAAGCGAGCCCTGAACATTTACCCTAATACTGTAAGAAAGGGATTGGCAGTAGCAGGATACTGCTGGGGTCGGGGGTGATGGGGAGACATCATCAATAAGGGTACCTGATCTCAAACCAGGCAAAGAGGAGACCAAAGGGAGGCCCAAACTTTACCTGTACAATGACCACTTATATACCTAATCCTGAATTGTACTCCACCTCTTTAAGGCAAAAAAAAAAAATTGAGAGCCTGAGCTAGTAAAAGCAAAGTATAATTTATGATTATTTTAAAACCTGCCTCAGGGTGCTACATTCTGTGACTTTTTTTTTTTTTTTTTTTTTGAGTTGGAGTCTCACTCCGTCGCCCAGACTGGAGTGCAGTGGCATGCTCTGGGCCACCACAAGCTCGACCTGCTGGGCTCCTTCCTGGCGATCCTTCCACCTCAGCCTTCCAAGGAGCTGGAACTATAGGTGTGTGCTACCACGCCCAGCTAATTTTTGATTTATTGTAGAGATGAGGTCTCGCCAAGTTGCCCAGGTGGGTCTCGAACCTGCAGGTTCAGGCAATCCACTAGCCTCAGCCTCCCAAAGTGCTGGGCTTACAGGCTGAGCCACCGAGCCCGGCCCATTCTTTGACTT
Organism: Tarsius wallacei; assembly: GCA_963574415.1. NCBI lineage: Eukaryota > Metazoa > Chordata > Mammalia > Primates > Tarsiidae > Tarsius > Tarsius wallacei. Next base: position 21,751 of record CAUYQG010068192.1, read on the forward strand.
TATACTGCACACTCTTTGGGTAAAATCAGGCCTCTGGAAAGAATGTATGAGCAAAAACATTTCAGCCACTCAGATTCTTTCTTTGCTACCAGCTGCCCACATGGTATCTGACATTGTACTGGACACTTGGAAAGGGTAGGAATATAGCAAATTATTCAGAGAAATAGTCAGATAGTAGAACTCAATTTTGATGAGAAATAGAGCAACTAGAAAGCAGAAGGGAATTCCATTTTCTGCCCTAATCTTTACTCCAGAAAGTGCATTTAATCACATCATTTTCCCCCTCTTTTCACAATAATTGGCTGAAAACTCCTGTTTCTTTTTATAGTTTGACTCAGGCTGGGCATGATGGCTCGCTTTGGGAGGCTGAGGTGGGAGGATTGCTTGAGTCCAGTCTAGGCAATATAGTGAGACCTTGTTTTAAAAAAAAAATCATAGCCAAGCACAGTGGCTCACGCCTGTAATCCCAGCACTTTGGGAGGTGGAGACAAGAGGATTGCCTGAGTCCGGGGGTTCAAGACCAGCCTAGGCAACTTGGCAAGACCTTGTCTCTACAATAAATCAAAAAAATTAGCTGGGCATGGTGGCATGTGCCTGTGGTTCCAGCTACTTGGAAGGTTGAGGTGGAAGGATCGCCGGAGCCCAGCAGGTCGAGGCTG
>CAUYQG010068195.1:0-12495 GCA_963574415.1 Tarsius wallacei
CTGCACACGCATGTTTATTGCAGCATTATTCACAATAGCAAAAGCATGGAACCAACCATGCTGCCCATCGAAAGAGGACTGGATAAAAAAGTTGTGGTACATATACACGACAGACTATTACACAGTCATAAAGAAGGTCAAACTTATGAACTTTGCAGCAAGATTTGAACTTAGAGTCTATGATGCTCGGTGATCTATCACAGAAACAAAGCACTGAGTACCACATATTCTCACTCATAAGTGGACCCTGAACAATTATCATAATACTATAAGAAAGGGATTGGCGGTAGTAGAAAACTGCCCCTGGGGTGGCACACTTCATCTGATCTCAAACCAGGTGATGTGGGGTCCAAAGTGAGGCCAAAACTTTACCTGTACAATGACCATTTGTATACCTAATCCTGAAGTGTACCCCACATCTTTAAAATAAAAATTCTTAAAAAAAAGAAAGCACCCGCCTTGGGAGGCTGAGGTGAGTGGATTGCCTGAGCCTGCGGGTTCGAGACCCACCTGGGCAACTTGGTGAGACCTCATCTCTACAATAAGTTAAAAAATTAGCCGGGCGTGGTCGCGCGCGCCTGTAGTTCCAGCTACTTGGAAGGTTGAGGCGGAAGGATTGCCAGAGCCCGGCAGGTCAAGGCTGGGCGACAGAGTGAGACTCCAACTCAAAAAAAAAAAAAAGAAACAAAGAAAAAAAAAAAGAAAGCACCAGAAGGAAGGGTCGGTAGGACTTGCCCGGTGGATAAGCTGGGAGGTGAAGTTAAGCAAGGGAGATCAAGGGAAAAGGTCAAGTTGTAAGTGATCCCGAGCTTCAAGGATAATTGTTGGGGAATACACCATGAACGACAACAACAAAAAAAATGTGGCCAAGCATGGTGGCTCACACCTGTAATCTCAGCACTTTGGGAGGTCTAGGAGTTCATGATCAGCCTGGGCAACATAACCAGATCTCGTCTCTACAAAAAAAAAAACAAAATTAGTCAGGTGTGGTGGTGCCTGCCTGTAGTCCCAGCTACTCGGAAGGCTGAGGCAGAGGGATTGTTTGGGCCCAGGAGGTCGAGGCTGTGGTGAGCTACGATCATGCCACTGCCCTCCACCCGGGGCGACAGAGCAAGACCCTGACTAAAACAAAAACAAAAACTGAAAGTGACAGAAAGTAGGAATTGACATGGACAAGTCAAGTACGAACGGAGATCTTGCACATGGCCACGCCCTGGAGTGATGAATTCGGGTGATCCAGTGGGGACTGGCCGTCGTCTCTGGGGAACATTCTCACTCTCCATGGCCCACACGCCTCTCATGGAGGCTGTTGTTGGTGCCACCCAAGCCTCACTCCCTTTCCTGGTGACAGTTCTTCCGGGACTTCGGGGAGCTCCGGCTCTCCTGGGCATGCCATCTTGTTGGGGCGGCCAGTCCGAGTGTCTGCCCCCAACCGTCCTCCCCAGCACTGCCCCCCGCACCCCCTCCCTGGCACCCCCATCCCCAGCTAGGGTTTCAACCACCCCTGAAGCAGAGGCTGAGTGCATGACGTGAAGCCTCTCTTCTTCCCGAGGCCTTCCCGGCCCCCCGTGCCTTGCCTCTTCCTCCTCCTCCTTTGGATTTCTGGAGAAGTACAGTCCGTGTTGTTCAAACTAGCATGGGATCGCCCATGGATCCCACCCTCTCTCTCGGGATTCTGAATCTTGAGCACAAAATCATCAGTCCAGAAGCTGGCATGACACTCTGGCAGCCGAGTCCCGGAGACGATGCCCATGGGGGTCTCAGGTCTTTCCGTTCCCGTCCTCCCTGGGCTCCTACTCAGCTCTGTTTATTCCCTGAGGTGCCGCTCATCCTTCCAATACATCCTTACCTGATTGGCCATGGGTTTTATTTTATTGTATTTCATTTTTATCTTATTTCATTTTTTGAGGTCTTGCTATGTCACCCAGGCAGTCAAGCTCACTGCAGCCTTGACTTCCGCGGCCCAAGTGATCCTCCTTCCTCAGCCTCCTGAGTAGCTGGAACTACACGTGCGCCCCACCAAATCCAGCTAATTAAAAAAAAATTCCCTGAATTGTACCCCACATCTTTAAAATTAAAAAGAAAAAAATTTAAAAATAAATAAGTAGAAATTTTAAAAAAGAATAAAGGGAAAAACATTTTTTTTGGTAGAGATGGGGTCTTGCTGTGTTGCCCAGGCTGGTCTCAGAATCCCGGTCTCGAGGGATCCTCCGCCTCAGCTCCCAAAGCACTGAGTTTAGAGGAGTGAGCCACTGTGCCTGGCCCGACTGGCCACATTGCTTCTCATTATTCAAGTTTTGCCAGGGCATTATCTTGCATTCAAAATCCAGAAGTGAGCATACGAGGTGGGACCCCAAAAAACCAGAATTATCTTTTGGAGGGGAGGCCCCTTGTAGTCCAGGCTTCTCCCACTAGCTAAGCGTTCTAGGAACCCATCGGCATCCGTGGACCGGCTAGTGTTTTGGGAGGGGCTGCGTTCGGCTTCAGGCAAATTTTTTTGGAGATTCTTTCAACACGTTTGCCTCCTTCATGATGAGTGATTTACGAGTGCACCTACCCACAGCCGCACTGAGTGCTCAGCAGTTTTTCACCCAAAATGGCATGACCCCCACGCCCCACCCTCCCTAGTCACCCAATCTTGCCCCAAGAGACTTTTTACAAAAATTTCCCCAGATGAAAAAAGTTCCCAAAGGGAAATAAATGTTTTGCCCATGCAAAAGGGTAGTTAAACCCAAAATGGCAGAAGCACTCAAAGACATCAAAATGGATGAGTTCAAAAACCGTTTTGAGCAGTGGAAAAAAGGGGTGTATGGCGTCAGAGTACTTTCAGGGTGACTGAAGTTTAAACATGTGAGAATAAATACACAACTTTTTGTCAATAAATTCTGGTTATTTTTGGTCCCCCTTGTGTCACGTCCCAGGATCTTTGTCTCTTCTGCAACCCCAGCTTCCGGGGCTCAGATGATCCTCCTGTCTCAGTCTCTTGAGTAGCTGGGACTGCAGGCCCACACCACCACACCTAGCCAATTCTTTTGTTTATTGTAGAGACAGGTCTTGCTATGTTGCCCAGGCTGGTCTTGAACTCCTGATCTCAAGCAATCCTCCCGCCTCCCCAAGTGCTAGTGTTATATGTGACATGTACCGCCCCTGGCTCTGTCTCTTCTAAGGTTCGTTCTAGAGACTCGCATTTTTATTTCGAAGAAGATAGCTCCATGGCAACCGTCGGGGACAGGAAGCAGCCATGGGGAGTCCGTGTGCCTTTCACCCCTCATACCTCCGACGTCCAGTCTATTTCTCCCGTTGAGAATGCTGTCTCCCTTCCTGTTCCCCCCATGTCCCCAGCTCTAAAGTTACCCCAGGTCAGCCCCTCTTCAAGAGTATCTGAGCGTGTCCCTCTTCCTCCCTTGTGCCTGCCAGTGTCCCCTTTCTTTGTGACCACTTTATTTAAATAGCCAAGAACTGCAGTGCTCCAGCACGAGAGAAACAGAGAGAAATCCGGCTTTGGGAGTCTGGGCTTTCAATGGGCTGAGAGACATGCCTTTTACAAGACGGAAAACAAATGCTCTTAAAAGCAATAATGTCACTTGACAATTGTGCAGCCTTTTTTCATCTTCAAAGCAATTTGGAGGCATCAATGAATAAGCTGTCAGTTCTTCCCAGATAAAGAATGAAGGGAACAAGGGGCCCTGCTTCCACACGGCGGCTGAACATGATGGCTTCTTGCGAGGACAAAGGCGAGAAAGAAGAAAGAGGAGACGGGCGGTTTATCTAGTGAACACGGAGAGTCCAGCATGACAGTTGGGAGAAAAACGCTTTGGGGTTGCGGCCCGCCTTTGCCGCTTTTTATCCGACTTTATGACTGCCCCGAGAAGTTTCCGCAGAGGCAAGTCATTCCCAGGCAATCCCCAGGCTGTGGTTGTGTGTCCTCCGATGGTTCTCCTTCGTGTCTCTGGCACACTTCTTTAGCCCAAATTCAGGTGTTGCCGGACGCCCCGACAAACCAATTTCAACATCGCATGTGTAAATATGCGTGTGAGTATTTGCATACACAGCATCTCAATTTTTTCTTGCCCTCTGGTTTCTCTTACCTTTATTCTTTCCTTCTCTCTTTCTCCCTTTCTTTTCCTTCTTCCTTTTCTCCCCTCCTTCCTGTCTCCGTCTTACCCTCCCTCTCCTCCTCCCCCTCCCTCTTCTTCTCTCCCCACCCTCTCTCTATTTTTCTTTTCAGAGACAGGGTCTCACTCTGTTGCCCAGCTGGAGTGCAGTGGCATGATCATGGCTCGCTGCAGCCTCAAATTCCTGGGCTCAAGTGATTTCCCCGCCTCAGCCTCCTGAGTAGCTGGGACTACAAGTACGTGCCACCATGCCCTTATTTTTAGAGATGGGATCTCACTGTGTTGCTCAGAATGGTCTCGAACTCTTGGCCTCAAGCCATCCTCCTGCCTCGGCCTCCCAAAGTGTTGGGATTACAGGCATAAACCACCGTGCCTGGCCGCCCTCATCTTTCTTTCTTGGGGATGGGGGTGGGGAAGGCAGTAAACCATGCCTATTGGACCAATGTTTTGCAATGATTGAAATATCGAATAAAATAGCTGAAATGGTTATAATAGCTTGCTTGACGTAACTCCATTTTGTTAAAATCCTCCATCTTAGCCGTCTGCCTGATCTACAGATGACCCCTCCAGTGTGTATGTGTGATTGTTAAAACGTGCCCATGACCACAGACCCACAGCCTTGTTCCCCTGTTCACACTGACCGTTCTTGCTGACCCTTTGAAAACTCCCTAGTCACAAGTTCCGTGTAATTGTCTGCCTTGTTAACTGAAATCCAAGAGATTGCTCCTTTTGTTCTTAGTTCCTCGTCCCCTCACCCCCTGCTATGTAGTCCACTTGTGGATTTTCCCTTTATAAGCTTCTTGCTGATTCCACTCAGGGTCGAGAGCTTTCTTGGCGTGAGCCTACTCTTGACCGCGCGCTATCAAAGGACTCAAAATTCGAACCCGGTGTGCTGACGATTCTCCTTTCTCGCGGTTCGGCTACAACACGATGAGGCTAGAAAAAACTCGACGGGATTAAGGACTGGCTTACTCCTTCTTGAGAAATCATCCCCTCAAAAGGAAGACGAGTCCCTCCCGCTCAGAGAAATTGTCGGCCAAGCGTCTTAGCAGTCAGGCACACCCTGTGAACTGCAAGGCAAGGCTGGGTCTGAAGGCAGAAGCCAAAACCTTGCCACAGTGTGGCATACAGGTGTCCCTTAGGGACCGCCAAAGGTCAGAGCTGAGTCACCCACAAAGGGTCCTTTTGTGCCCTGGCCCTCCCATCACTACCCACAATCATCTCTGTCCTTGTCAAGGAAATCTGATGTAGTACAATTTGCTCAACAAGCCCCCTTTTCTCACTTCTCAAACACCCCTCCAGGGTATGTGGAGCCATGTGGCTTTAAAGAAGACAGATATGCAATGGCCATACTTCATGATCAATCATCTGATGGGTATTTGCATACTGGGACACAAAGGGAGAATTTTTTTTTTTTTGAGTTGTCACCTGGCTGAATGGAGTGTAGTGGCTGCTCATGGCCAATGCAGCCTCGACCTGTTGGGCTCAGGCGATCCTTCCACCTCAGCCTTCCAAGTAGCCAGAACTACAGGCACATGTCACCATGCCCAGCTAGCACTGATCTTTCAAAGACAGCTATGTCTCCATTTAATTTCTCTGCATTTAATACCTCTTTGATTCTTCTACATACAGATGTGTGCGATGGATTTGTACTGACGTTTATTTCAAATACAGGTTTTTGAAAATTCTATTATAAAAATAATCATCTGTCCAGGTCGAAACTTATCTACAAAAGAATGTATTTGCCTAGAAGCCCTTGGAGAAAAGCCTTAGACCAGAAGTTCTTGCTTGGCCTTGACTGTATTCATACAATGAAAGTCTTGGACAAGTCTTACCGCCTCTGGTCAGCAGTTTTCTCATCTGTTAAAAAAGGAAGCAAAGAAGGAAGAGGGCTAGAGGGAGGAAGGGAAAGAAGCCAGGCTGAAGGACTTTGAAGGCCCTTTCCAAGCCACAGTTTCTTGATTCTGCTAGAAGAACTTCCCTTTAATACAAGGGGCAACCTAAAAAAAACCTGGAACCTGTTTATGAAAAATTGTGTATTTATTCCTACATGTTTAAACTTTAGTCACCATCCAAGTCTTCTCCGTTGGATGCAAAACATTGGATGGAGACACTTTTTCCACTGCTCAAAACAGTTTTGAACTCATCAATTCGGATGCCTTTGAGTGCTTCTGCCGTTTTTTGTTTCATCTCTTCCACATGGGCAAACCATCTCCCTTTGAGGACTTTTTTCATTCGGGGAAACAAAAAAAGTTGTTCGGGATGAGTTGGGTGAAGAGGGAGGGTGGGGCATGGGGGTCACGCCATTTTGGGTCAAAAACTGCTGAACACTCAGCATGGTGTGGGCAGGTATGTTTGTAAATCACCCAACACAAAACAGGCAAATGCGTTGAAAGTTTCCAAAAAAAATAAGGATGCAGTCTCTCACAATGCCAGCTGGTCCACTGATGCTGCTGGGTTCCCAGAACACTTACCTAGCGGGGGAAGCCTATACAAGGGGCCCGCCTGCCAGATAATTCCAGTTCTTATGGGGTCCCCCCTTGTATACTGAACAGAGGTCTGCCAAGCAGAATGGTAACAATAGCTACCAGCTGGGCCCAGTGGCTCGGATCTGTAATCCCAGCACTTTGGGAGGCCAAGACAGGAGGATCGCCTAGGCCTGGAGTTCCAGACCAGCCTGGGCAACATAGCTAGAACCCATCTCCACAAAAAAAAATTTTTTTAAATGAGCTGGGCATGTTGGCATGGTAGTTCCAGCTACTCAGGAAGCTAAGGAGGCCGAAGCAAGATTGCTTGAGCCCAGGAATTTGAGGCTGCAGTGAGCTATGATCGCACCGCTGCACTCCAGTCTGGGCAACAGAGCAAGACACGGTCTCAAAAACAAAACCACGACAGCTACCATCTGTTGGGGGCCTATTATGGGCAGTACAATAGGCTCTCATATTACATGGGTTATCTCATCTAACAGACGCATGATTGTAAAACTCAGTCACACAGGGTTTTTAACAGGCACCATTCTCAACCACCAAGAGAAATGGCTGAGTAGATGGGAGAAATGTCTGCACTCGAAAATGCCAATCAGAGCGAGTCTTTTTAAAACAGAACTTTTGGGCCAGGGTAGGTGGCTCAGCCTGTCATCCCAGCACTTTGGGAGACCGTGGGCTCGAGACTAGCCCGGGCAACTTGGTGAGACCTCGTCTCTACAATGAATCAAAAATTAGCTGGGCACGGTAGCATGTGCCTGCAGTTCCGGATACTCGGAAGGCTGAGGCAGAAGGATCGGTAGATCCCAGCAGGTCGACACTGGGGTGGCCATGGACCTGCCACTGCACTCCAGCCTGGGCGACAGAGTGAGACTCCAACTCAAACATAAATAAATAAAACAACTTTTGGCATGCTCCGCTGTATTCCGCAGGCCCATGGGACATGTCATTGCCTGCAGGTCAAAGTAAACATGTGTCCCAACCCTTCAACCTCAACAGCTGCAATGTTTTCTCTTTAGAAGGAAGGAACGCAGGGACAAGCTAAGAGACTGCACAGGTATTTTTTTCAAGCACACACTTGAGAGATGCCTAACAAAGAACAGGTCATGCCAATGAAGCGAAAGGGCAATTCAACTCATCTTTAGATGGGCACAAATGACGCCTTAATTTAGGAGAGTATTTCTTGCATATTATCCAGTTGAATATTAACACCAGGATAATTAACTAAATTAAATACATTAGGGAAACGACGTAGAAAGATCACATTTGTAAAAGTGGAGAGAGTTGAACTGCATAACTTTCTCAGGAAAATGAATGCAAAAATGCAATGAGCTTTATGCTAGAATCATACTGCTGGTAATTTATCTGCCAAATTTCACTTGGGTCCTCTTATTCTAGGTAGTCTGGGTGTTTTCAGTTGGTATCAAACACATTGGCATTTTTTGCTTTGAGTTGAAGTCTCACTCTGTCGCCCAGGCATGTGCACGGCCATCCCAGCGTCGACCTGCTGGGTTCAGGCAATCCTTCCGCCTCGGCCTTCCAAGTAGCTGGAGCTACAGGCCCATGCTACCATGCCCGGCTAATTTTTTTTTTTTTTGATATATTGTAGAGACAAGGTCTCACCAAGTTGCCCAGGCTGGTCTCGAATCCCTGGGCTCAGGCAATCCTCTCGCCTCGGCCTCCCAAAGTGCTGAGATTACGGGCTTGAGCCACCATGCCTGGCCACATGGACATTTTTCTAACTTAGTAAAGCCCCATCTTGACAAAGCTGGCCTCTGGAGCTAAACTTAAGTCCAGTCATGATACCAATCCCTCTATTATAGGTTCATAGACACCCATGAGCAGTTTGAAACAAGAAAAGCATTTTTGAAGCACTTGTGCCTCTAACAAGTGGCCTCAGAAACAGCATTGGACAAACTGAGTGTAAAGATCACGACTTGATCTTTGTATGTGACATTTAACATACTAATATCAAGGGCTTTAACTGTGAAACCACACAAAACGCTATGGAGTTTGAGATGACCAAAGAGAAATGACATCTTTCATCTCTATCATCTGCCTCCGATACACAGAAACGAGAGACCCCGCTCGACTTTCTTCTTTGTCTTCCTATAGGCAACATTCCTGTGTGTTCTCGTATGTTGAGAAACTGATCTTCGGCAAGCAGTGTATTCCTTGATTCATTAGACAGACACCCTGGGAAACCGTACTGTCTGTATCCTTTAAACTCTTTGGTGACGTAAAGTAAATACGTCTCGGTCCATGGTAAAGCCTTCATAAGTCAGAAGTTATTGATATTACCACCACCACTCAGGGCGCTGAAGAGTCATTATGAAAACGGTGGCCTTTTTAAAAAAAAGTTAACCTACGTCTTCCAAAATTCCATTTTTTAAAAAGGCCAAATTAAACTTAAATCTGATCGTTTTACTAATATATATTAGGATGGTTGCAATAAACTGAAAATTTCATGGTTATTTGATAGGTTGAAAGTCTATTCTTTTAGCTATGCCCAAACTGAAGCTAAACTGAAAGAAAAATTACATGAAAATCCTAAAAATAGGGAACATTTTCTTTTCTTTTGAGTCAGAGATCTCACTCTGTCATCCAGGCTGGAATGCAGTGCTCACAGCTCACCGCAGCCTTGGTTTGCTGGGCTCAAGTGACCCTTCTTCCTCAGCCTTCCAAGTAGGTGGGGCTACAGGTGCGTACCACCACGCCCAGCTAATTTTTTGATTTTTTTTTTGTAGAGACGAGGTCTCGCCAAGTTGTCCGGGCTGGTCTCGAACCCCTGGGCTCAGGCAATCCTCTAGCCTCAGCTCCCCAAAGTGCTGGGATATAGACATGAGCCACTGTGCCCAGCCAGAAAAAATCTTTTCCACAGTAATACAAGGTTCTATTTTTTAAATGGAAAAGTAGTAATTAAGAAAGCCTCTATTTCTGTGTAACAAATAGAAACCTGCCCGTCTACCAGAGAGGTTTCAAAATACCAGCACAAGAAATAAAGATGAACCTAAAAGACTGAGCAGGAGAGGAGAGGGTTTCATAGAAAGTCTTTTATTATCAGAACGGCAGGGTTTCCTAGGTGAAAGATCTATTCATCACGCCATTTTTTCAAGCAGCAAAGTCGCTCCATGGTTTCCAGGCGCGTCTACACAGATATAAAAGGCTGTCGAGGGCCCGGCCCACCCCCGCCCGGTCAGGGCAGGCAGGAAGTTGTGGCCGTGGCAGCTTCCCCCGTCACGATGGCTTCCTCTTTATCTCAGTCTTGAACTCCAGCATGCTCATCACTCATCCTCTTGCTGATTTCTTTTCTGTCAAAGAAAACCAAGAGTACGCTAAAATGTAGTACATTCCATTTGGGGTATTTGCTCAGCCACGGGCACTTTTTCTGTCAGCAAGTATGATTTTCTAGAGGCCTTGGCAAAAGATGTTTGAAAACTGTCATGGAAAAACATGCCTTAACCAATGCATTCAATGAGTTTAGACCGGCATGGTGGCTCACACCTATAATCCCAGCACTTTGGGAGGCCGAGGTGGGAGGATCACTTGAGTCCAGAAGTTCGAGACCAGCCTGAGCAACACAGCGAGACCTCCTCTCTACCAAAAATAAAAAAAGTTAGCTGGACGTGGTGATGCACGCTTGTAGTCCCAGATACTTGGGAGGCTGAGTCCGAAGGATCACCTGGGCCCAGGAGGTTGAGGCTGCAGTGAGCTGTGACCATGCCACTGCACTCCAGCCTGGGAGACAGGGTGAGACCTCAACTTAAAAAACAAGAAAAGCGCCAGACTCGGTGGCTCAGCCTGTAATCCCGCGCCTTGGGAGGCTGAGGTGAGTGGATTGCCTGAGCCCGCGGGTTCGAGACCCGCCTGGGCAGGCGAAACCTCATCTCTACAATAAATCAAAAAAAATCAGCCGGGCGTGGTAGCGCGCACCTGTAATTCCGGCTACTTGGAAGGCTGAGGCGGAAGGATCGCCGGAGCCCAGCAGGTCGAGGCTGCGGTGGCCAGAAGCGGCCACTGCACTCCAGTCTGGGAGACGGAGTGAGACTCCAACTCAAAAAAAAAAAAAAAGTTTCATCCTGTCCCTGAGGCTGGAGTGCAGTGGCACAATTACAGCCACCACAGTCTCAAACTACTGGACTCAGGCAATCCTTCCATTTCAGTCTTCCTAGTAGCTAGAACTACTGGCATCGCACCACCATGCTCAGCCACTTTTTGGATTTGTAGAGATGAGGTCTTACCATGTTGCCCAAGCTGGTCTCGAACCCACAGGCTCAGACAATCCTTTAGTCTCCACTTCCCAATGTGCTGAGCCACAAGTGTGAGCCACCGCACACGGTGATTCTGGACAATTTGAAAGAATTGTGTGACCTCAGAAGCAAGCTGGAGAATCCTCAGGCACTGGGGCCTCGAGGCATAGGAGAGCCTGCTCAAATGCTTGCTCCTCCCTCCTCTGTTACCCTCACCCAAACTCTGGGAACTAAACTGGTCAACTCCTTCTGAGCATTAGCAGGGATTATGAAACAGCTAGGCCACTACAGCCAGGCCAGTAGTTCCCTATAGGCTAAGTAACGTCAGGCAGGTCACTTAGTCCGGAAGATCAAATACTCAGCTTATATTTAGTGAGAACTGAGTAGAAACCAGGCCCATCATGCGCTACTTGATTAGATATTTAATGACCACTTGACTCTGTGAAGGACCTTGTTCTAGTAGTGAACAAGAGCTGCCCTCCAGGAGTTTAGTATGGGGATGGGTGGGAGACACTAATGATATCAAGAGCTGCAATTTTAACTATCGAGCCAAGGAAAACCTCACTGAGAAGGTGGCATGTTATCAAAACAGAAAGTCTAAGGAAGACGCTTGCAATCAAAGGGAACAGACAAAGGCCCTAGGCAAATATTGGTGCATCCCAGAACGGCCACAAGTACCATCATCGTCATTTGCAAGATGGGAACATGGTAGAAAAACTGTGCCTATAGATTGGACCCTCAATAAACAGCCTGACCTGAAGTTGTCTTCACCCTAGACCAGTCTCCAACTGGGGTGGATCTCACCTGTAGGGTGCGGGTGCAGAGGGTGCAGCACAAGGCCTCTGTAACACCCTGGCTCGGCTCACGCTTGGTGTCAGCAAAGAGACCAGTGGCGTCTTAGGGCAGAGGCTAGAGGCCGTAGAGCCCGGATGGCCACCGGCATGTGCCAAGGCAGCAGCTGACAGACATCATGGAAGAAGCTGGGCCACATCCAGCACAGGGTGACTGGGAGGTGTGACCAGGGCAGTGCGTGTAGCATGTGCACCAGTATACACAGATAGAAAGCAAAGGCTGACTTGTGGGGCAGGTGTGGACCCATGTGTGCCAGGCAGTGTGTGGTCTGCGGGTGTTGTCAGGCCTACTCAAACTGCAGGCGGAGGGCACCAGAGCAGTGGGAGGAGGCTGGGGCAGGGCCCAAAACCCCGGAGCAGACACTGCAGCTGGGAAGCCATACCTGATGAGGACTGTCTCCCTGGGGAGGAAAAGAGGGTACAGTCTGTGAGTCCTGCCCCCACACACAGTGCAAGCCGAATGCCCTCCCCAAGGTTCTTCGGTTGTCACATGGCCTTCAAACCTAGACATGAGGCACCACCTCCTTCATGGAGGTTGGTCACCCTTGCACAACCTCAGGCCCCGACTCCAGTGTTCTAAGTACTTGAACTCAGTTTCTTTCCCCTCTAGGCTCTTTTCCAACTCCCGCTGGATCCCCAGTTCCCCTGTTGCCAGACCCCAGTCTTGATCATCAGGGCCCTCCCTGTGATGAAGAGACCTACCATATGAAACCCCCTATTGCTCTAAAATTGCAGCTAAGGGGTACTCGACATGCAGCCTGTGATTCTAGAAGAGCTCTTAGGAAATGAACACCAC
>CAUYQG010068201.1:0-12335 GCA_963574415.1 Tarsius wallacei
CAAGTAGCTGGAACTACAGGCGCGTGCTACCACACCTGGCTAATTTTTTGATTTATTGTAGAGATGAGGTTTCACCAAGTTGCCCAGGCGGGTCTCGAACCCGCGGGCTCAGGCAATCCACTCACCTCAGCCTCCCAAGGCGTGGATTACAGGCTGAGCCACCGAGCCCGGCTCAGACTCATTTTTTTCAAAAGAAAATTTAAATTACTAATAGAAATGAAAACTTCTATGAAATGATTAGCTTTTGAAATTCAAGCTTTTACTCCATTTACAAATAAACATATTTTCTACACAAACAGCTTCAATGTTTGATTATTCTGCTGATCTAACCCATCTTAATTTGATATTTAAAATATATGCTAAGTATACACATAACAGGCATACATACATAGAGATTAGTCTCTTACTTCAAGCTTTCAGGTGATGAGGTGCACAGGCATAGGGAGATAGAGAAAATGAGAGCAGGAAAAATAAAAGTAGCATGAGGTAGGCAGGGCATCCCATGCCAGGGTGTTTCTTCTTCTTCCTTTTTTTTTTTTTTGAGTTGGAGTCTCACTCCATCACCCAGGCTGGAGTGCAGTGGCATATTCACGGCCACCCCAGCATGATCCTTCTGTCTTATTCTTCCAAGTAGTCAGAACTACAGGCACGTGCTACCACACCTGGCTAATATTTGGCTTATTGTAGAGATGAGGTCTTGCCAAGTTGCCCAGGCGGGTCTTGTACCCGCGGGCTCAGGCAATTCACTCACATTGGCCTCCCAAAGCACGGGATTTCAGGCTGAGCCACCGAGCCCGGTCAATATACAATTTTTATAAATAAATTCTGTGTTTTGGAGGGTCCCCACTTATACACTGCTGGTAGGAATGTAAAATGGTTCAACCACTTTATTTGTTTGCACTGGGGTCTCAGTGCAGTGGCATGATCATACCACAGTCACAAACTCCTGGGCTCAAGCAATCCTCCCACCTCATCCTTCCTATGGTTCAACCACTCTGGAAAGCAGTTTAGCAGTTACTCAAAAGCTTAATCATAAAGCTATCTTATGACCCAGTATTATGCTCCCAGATATATGCCCAAAATACATGAAAACATATATTCACATAAAATGTGTACTTGAATGTCTATAGTAGCATTGTTCATAATAGCCAAAAAGTAGAAGCAACTCAAATGTCCATCAACAGACATATGCGCAAAAAAGTGGCATATCCACCCAATGTAATATTATCTAATCATACAGAGGAATAAAATAGTTATAAATGCTAAAACATTGATAAACCCTGAAAAGCATCATGCTAAGTGAAATAAGTCAGTCAAAAGGTTCACATAACACATAATTTCATTCCTATGAAAGTCCAGAATAGGGAAATCTATAGAGACAGGAAGTAGATTAGTATTCTTAGGACTGGGGGTAGGAGGTGTGGAAGAGAAGACAGTGGGATAACAAAAACGTTCTAAAATAGAATGTGATGATGGTTGCAGGTATCTGTGGATATACTAAAAACCATTTAATTGTACATTTTAAAAGGAAGAATTCTATGTTATATAAATTATGTCTCCATGAAGTTGTTAAAGATAAAGTAAAATCATTCAATGGTGAAGAAAATACCCAAAAGCAAAAAAAAAAAAAAAAAATCAAACAAGTCCATTAGAAAATGGGCAAAATACATGAAGAGACATTTCACTGAAAAAGATATACAGACAACACCATTTGCCATTGAGAAGCATGAATTAAAACCGCAATAAGATCTTACCTCACACCAACCAAAATGACTAAAGAAAGAATAGTGGCAACACCAAACGTTGGTGAGGATGCAGAGAAACTTGATTACTCAAGCATCGCAAGGGTAGAGATGCAAGACAGTACATCTACTCTGAAACAATCTCGTCTCTTAAAAAAAAAAGCATGCAACCACCTCATGACCTAGCAATTGCCCTTCTTAGCGCTCATCTCACAGAAATGAAAATTTGTGTTCACACAAGAACCTGTCTCTAAGTGTTTACAGCAGCTTTATTCACAACAGCCATAAACTAGAACACGCCAAATGTTCTTCAACAGGTGAATGTTAAACAAACTGGTAAATCTCTGACCATGAATACTACTCAAAAACAACAACAAACAAAAACAACAAATTACTGATAGATGCAGTAGCTTAGATAAATCTCCAGAGAGTTATACCAAATGAAAGGTGTAAATCCTAAAAGGTTACATACTATACGCTTCCATTAAAATAGCATTCTTTTTTAATTTTTATTTATTTTTAATTTTTGAGTTGGAGTCTCACTACGTCACCCAAGCTGGAGTGCAGTGGCACGCTCATGGCCACCATAGCCTCGACCTGCTGGGCTCAGGTGATCCTTCCACCTCAGCCTTCCAAGTAGCTGGGACTACAGGTATGTGCCACCACACCCAGTTACTTTTTTAAAAAAATTATTGTCAAGACGAGGTCTTGCCAAGTTGCCCAGGCTGGTCTTGAACCCCCAGGCTCAGGCAATCCTCTTGCCTCTGCCTCTCAAAGTGCTGGGATTACAAGCTTGAGCCACCGCACCTGGCAATATAACATTCTCAACAAAATACAATTATAGAAATGAAGAACAAACTACTGGCTGCCAAGGGTTAAGGAGGGGCAGGACAAGAGGGGAGTAAATATGGCTATAAAAGGGCAGTAGGAGAGATCCTACCAGTAACACTTATGTTCTGTATCTTGACTGTATAGAGGTCAATATCCTGACTGTGACACTACCATGGTTTTGCAAGTAGTTACCGTTGAGGGAAACCGAGTGAAGGACACAAGGGATCTTCCTGTACTATTTCTTAAAAATGCATGTGGATCTATAATTATCTCAAAATAGGAAAGTTTAAGAAAAAAATAAAGCACCTGTAGGACAAACACAACACTCTTAAAAGTTCAATACTAAATACTGAATGCTTTTCGCTAGTCTTTTTGCCTGACAAAACTTGACACATTCCTTAAGGTCCAACTCAAATACCACTTCTTCTGTGATGTCTTCCCCAAATTCCAAGAGCTCTCAAACTTCAGTGAGCATCAGAATCACCTGTAGGGCCTTGTTAAAACACAGATTTCTTGCCTCTGTCAAGATTTTGATTTGTATATTTAGATTCAGGAGGCTGTGAATTTATATTTCTAACATGCTGTTGGTCCACAGACCACACTTAAGAGTAGCACCATTATACTTATGGCCATCTTCCACAAGACTGAGAACTCAACAAGAAATCCCGTACAACATAAAGTAGGCACCAAATAAATGTCTTACTCTTTTCTTCTTCTTTTTATCTGCCTCTTCCTGTAAGTCTTGAAGGGCCCTTTGTACAAGCTTTATGTTCAAGTCTTGCTCTTCTCTGTACGCCTGCTGAATGTGCTCTATCTTCTCTTGTAGGGCTTTTTGCAAAGTGTTTCTAACTTCCTGTTTTTTCTTCTGCTCCTTTATCTTATCTTGTTCATTCTCAAGTTTAAACTGTATATTGTCATTTTCCTAAGGTAGAACAGTAATGAAGATAATGCAGCACCAAAACAGTTGGACAAAACAAAGAATACACTTAAGAGATGAAAATAAGAGATTTCTGGAAATACACACACGTGGATTTAGAGTGGCTATAAGAAATAAAACTTGCCTTTTCATTGCTAAGCAATAAAGTTTGTGAAAATCATTCTGCGAATGTGATTATAAAGTCATAAATATTAAATACTATGATGTGCAATTTTTTAAAGTAAAGCAATAAATAATTGTGGAGTTCAAAACTGCAGAAAAATATAAAGAAAAGCCACCCTTAATGCTAGAACCCATTAGCCACCACCTCTCAACATTTTGGTGTACTGACCTTCCAGACAACTCTTCTATGTATTCTACAAATCTATATTTGGATACATTATTAAAATGCAGTAAGAGTCAAAAAATGGAAATGTGCCCTGTGAATCAGGCAGGCCATCAGGGACACTGTACTGTAACAGGCCTACAAACTGTGCTACACTTATGAAGTTGACAGACCTACAATAAGCATTTTAAAATGCCCACCACAAGGCGTGCTTCCTCTTCCTTCAGCAGCTGTGTGGCCTGCCTTTGTGCCTTGATGCTGGTGATCTGGGCATTCAGCCCCAAGCCTGTGCTCTCCACCAGCTCTTTCTGTCTCCAGGCCTCTTGGGCTTCTCGCTTCTCTTTGGCTAGTCGGTCTTCCTCCCAGAGCTTTGAGAACAACTGCTTTTCCACCAGTTTTTGCCTCTTCAGCTCCTCATTGAATGCTATCTGTGCTTTCCGCTCCTCAAACACCTTCTTCTGATGGACAGAAAACAATTCAACACGGAGTTCCTCACAGCGTTCCCTGAAAGGGAAATGTCAGAAAAGGCAAAACCCAGCCTTTCATGAGGCATTGTTCTATTGAGGCACATATTTGTACAGTCACACACTGTAAGAAAAGCCAAAGACCTGGATGTAGGCCACCTGAAGAAACATGTAAGGGAGTAGCAGGGAGGCAGGTGCCAGGATGTCACTGCCAAAATACAGGAAGAACTGGGGTGAGGCAGAGGAGGCGTTGAATCCTAACTTTCCCATTTCCTATGTGACCCCGGACCAAAAACTCAACCCATTTGAGCCCTGTTTCCTCACCTGTAAAATAACTGCCTTTCAAGGTTCTAGTAAGGATCAGAATAGTGAATGTAAACACTTGGTAGATAATAAGGGTACAATAAGTGGTAACAATCATTATTACTGGAGAAGAATTAGAAGAGGGATGGATACCTGAAACGTTATAAGTGAATTAAGAATTTGGTTGGAAGAGACCCTGTGTACACATCCAAGGAAAGACCAAAGGATAGGATCAGTATCATGGTAAAGCGTCTCAGTTGCTCCTGAATTCCTGGCAGTGCACATGTCCACTAAAGGGGCTTCTTCTTCCAGAGTTGAAAAAACAGCCTGATTTCTGCTGCTCCACTACCCTTTCACACCCAGGTTTATGCCACCCTTCAAGAAGAAATACTCTTTCAATAAGTATTTAGACATCACTCTCTTTCAGTCTTAGTAATTCAAATTTCAAAAGTTCTTCATTGGGCCAATTTTTTAAAGGGTTGTGATTCTCAACACTATTTACTCATTAGAATTATTTAGGGATATTTTCAAAATCGCCAATCCCCCATTTTTCCCTCTCCATATCTCAGGCCAGACAAAAAAAAATCAAAATATCTGGGAGTAGGACCCAAACATATGTATCTTTTTTAGAGCTCTGAGAAGGCTCTTGTGTACAGCCAAGTCTGAGAACCTTTTATTGAAGGAAATGTTTACAATCAATAGGTCCTCCCGGTTCTAAATCTAATAGAGCACCAGGAAGCTGAAGTTTGGAGAATGGGTTCAATAAATAACTTTTGAAGATATCTGAGTTGCTAAAACTGAAAGAAAGGATGAGGCCTAAACTCATCATATGGGTGTTCTTTAATATCAAAAAATGGATTTATCTATCTCAAATTAATCAGTGAAATTCTATCAGAATTGGCCGATAACTTATTAAAGTTCTTCCCAGTTCTATTGTTTATAATTTAGCAAAGTTATTCAATTAATGAAAATCTAAAATCTAAGAATAACTAGTATGACATAACATTTTTATTTTAAAAACTTTTTTCTAATTACAAATTTAATACTTATTTATCCTGTATTTCTAGAAAATAGGAAAAAGTATAGACACTAAAAAGAAAAATTTTGAATCCTACAAGAACTGCAATTAGCATGTCATGTATTTCTTTCCAGTCTTATATGTGTATGCGGGAGGACCTCCTCAAAAAAAAAAAATTATCTTTTGAAGGGCAGGCCCCTTATAGTACAGGCTTCTTCCACTTTGTAAGTGCTCTAGGAACTCACTGGCATCAGTGTACCAGTTTTTAGAAGGTTGCTTCATGATTTATGAAAGAAATGTTGTGGCAAATGGGTGAATGGTTCTTCCTCCACGACAATGCACCTGCCCACTTCGCACTGAGTGTTCAGCAGTTTGTGACCAAAATAGGCATGACTCCCATGCCCCACCTTCCCTATTCACCTGATCTCATCCCAAGTGATCTTTTTTTTGTTTCCCTGGATGAAAAATGTCCTCAAAAGGAAATGTTTTGCCGATGTAGAAGAGACGAAACAAAAAACGGCAGAGGCACAAAAGGCATCAAAATTGATGAGTTCCAAAACTTTACTGAGTAGTGGGGAAAAAGTCTCAATAGGTGTATTGCATCAAATGGAGAGTACTTTGAAGGTGACTGAAGTTTAGACATGTAAGAATGTATAATTTTTTTTTTTTTTGAGTTGGAGCCTCACTCTGTTGCCCAGGCTGGAGTGTAGTGGCCGCTCCCAGCCACCGCAGCCTCGACCTGCTGGGCTCCAGCGATCCTTCCGCCTCAGCCTTCCAAGTAGCTGGAACTACAGGTGCGCGCTACCATGCCCGGCTAATTTTTGATTTATTGTAGAGATGAGGTCTCGCCAAGTTGCACAGGCGGGTCTCGAACCCGCAGGCTCAGGCAATCCACTCACCTCAGTCTCCCAAAGGCACGGGATTACAGGCTGAGCCACCGAGCCTGGCTGTATAATTTTTTATAAATACATTTTTTCAGGGGAGGTCCCTCTTGTGTGAGCATTTCTGTTAGAATTGGAGTCAGTGAGTGTGTGTGTGTGTGTGTGTGTGTGTGTGTGTGTGTGTGTTCTTGTATCTTTACTTTTCCACCTAAATTATATTGGGAGCAATACCTCATAAAATATTCCCAAAAATAATTTCTAACTTCAACTTAAGTATAATTTAGTAAACTATGTAATAAAGGCTGGAACCCATATATATTGCACAGTTTATGAAAACATTTTCCTATTTAATAAACATATAGGTTACTTCTGACTTTTATTTTTAATAATGTTGCAATGAGCATTCTTAAATGCAGGTTTTTCTGCTTATCTTTGATGATTTCCTTAAAATAAAAAAAACAAATGTATCCGTCTCAAATTCAGGTGGCTCAGCCTGTAATCCCAGCACTTTAGGAGGCTGAGGCTAGCGGACTGCCTGAGCCCACAGGTTCGAGACCAGCCCGGGCAAGGTGGTGAGACCTCGTCTCTACGATAAATTTTTTAAAAATTAGCTGGGCATGGTAGTGCGTGCCTGTAGTTCCAGCTACTTGGAAGGCTGGGGAGGAAAGATTGCTGGAGCCCAGGAGATTGACGCTGGAGTGGCCATGAGCATGACACTGCACTTCAGCTGGGCAATGGAGTGAGACTCCAACTCAAAAAAGAAAAGAAAAGAAAAGAAATTCTTCCTTAATATAAAATTGAAGAGTACAAACATTGTTAAGACAGTTGATGCATGCTACCAAGAAAGGCTGAATTAACAGTGTATGAAAATGCCCATATCAAGTATGCCTTTAGGTCAACAAGTCTTCAAAATGTTTTGATTATATATTCCTTTCAGTAAAAAAAAAAAAAATTCTACGCACCAGCAAACAAATATGGTTATTACTTATGAATTATACGCAGTTACTACTATATTACTACATATGATTAAACATGCAAAAATTAAAATTAAAAAGTGATTAGGTAAAAAATAATCATCAAATATTTTCTTCCTACACCTGAATGATTCACCTATTCACTTGACTTTGGGAACGCCTAGCTTTGGGATCTTTACTTTTATCTAGAGATAGGACATTTATCTATTTGAATGACAATAATAATCAATAAGAGGAAAACTTCATGAGTGCTTTATAGTTTACAAGGTACTTTCAGATATAATATCTTATTTGATCCTTACAAGTAGCAGGCAGGTATTATCCCCATTTCAGGGATAATTGCAGGTCAGGGAGCCTGAGTGTCTTCCCAAGCAATACAGCCAGCAGTAGGAATATTATTAGCAATAGTTATCGAATGCTCATTATCTTCCATGCACTATTTTAAGCACGTTACCATGTATGAGCCCTTGTAATCATATACATGTGGCAGCAGATATTATTTCTGTTAAGTTCACTTTTATTACTACTGTTATCCGTGGTCTACAAATGAGGAAAGGGAGGCAGAGGGCAGTTAAGCATCTTAGACAAGTTGATCCATTTCATATGTTATAGCATTGGGACTCAAGACCTGGTAGTATGGCCCTGGAGTTTGGGTTCCTTGGTACCCATCATATCACCTCTGCTGGAAAGTCCTCCCACAGGTGTACTGACCATACGTCCCCCCAAATGCCTACCTTCATGTGGAGTCTAATCATTAACTACGTGTAAAGATAGGCCATTTACAAAGAAATTTCACAATGTGCCAAAAGCATAATCCATAAAAGAAACTGATAAGTTGAAGTCCATTAATATTAAAAACTCTTGGAATGGTGGCTCAAGCCTGTAATCCCAGCAACTTGGGAGGCCTAGGGTTGGAGAATTGCTAAAGCCCAGGAGTCCAAGAACAGCCTAGGCAACATAGTGAGACCTCGTCTCTACAAAAAATTAAAAAATTAGTCAGGCATGGTGGTGTGTACCTGTAGTCCCAGCTACTTGGGAGGCTGAGGCAAAAGAATCGACTGAGTCCAGGAGATTGAGGCTGCAGTGAGTTGGGATCACACTACTACACTCAGCCTGGGTGACAAGAGTAAGACCCCCACCTCAAAAAACAAACAGACAAACAAAAAGACACCTTTGCTCTGTGAAAGATCCTGTTAAGAGGACAAACAGATAGGATACAGACTAGTAAAAAACAATCCGACAAAGGAGTTATATTCAGAATATATAAAGAATTCTCAAGACTTAACAGCTAAAAAACAACCTAATTAGAAGATGGGCAAAAGATATGAAGAGACATTTCACCAAAGAGAATATACAGATGGCAAATAGGCACATGAAAAATTGTTCAACATCACCCGTTATTAGAAAAATACTAGTTAAACCTATTAATATGATGAAATGGTACTACACACCTATTAGAACCTGCTAAAGAAAAACAGTGAAATACCAAAAGCTGGCAACAATGTAGAAAAATTGGATCATACACTGCTGGTGAAAACATAAAATGATATAGCCACTCTGGAAAAGTTTCTAAAAAAAACTAAACATATACATATAATCTAGCAATGGCATATGACAAATATCTTAAAGAAATGAAAACCCACGCTCACACAAAAAAGTTCCTATCAGATCATTTATAATAGGCAAAAGCTAGAAGCAAACAAACTGTCCTTCAATAAACTAATGATTTAAACAAATTGAGTTTCATCCATGCAATGGAATACTACTCGGCAACAGAAGAGACGAACCAGTAACACATGCAACAATTAGTTGCCTCACCATTTTGTTGAGTAAAAAAGGCTAATAGCAAAAGATTATATATTGTGATTCCATTTGTATGACATTCTTAAAATGATGAAACTATGGAGACTGAAAAGAGGTTAGCGGTTGCCAGGAGATAGGAACGATAGGAGTGAGAGTGCTGGGTATGACTGTATTGATGGAACAGTTCTGTATCTTGATTGTGGTGGTACTTTTGCAGACCTACACATGTGACATAATGGCACAGAACTATACACAGACATTGAACCACTGCCACTTTCCTTGTTTTAACATTGTATTAGAGTTATGTAAGGTGTAACCATTAGGGGAAACTAGGTGAATGGTACATGGAATGTCTGTACTATCTTTACACCTTGTAAACATATAATTATTAAAATTAAAAACTAGCTATTTTTTCTTGTCATTATTCATTTTATTTCATTACTATTACTGAAAATAATTTTGCTGTATAAAATGATCCACTCCAGGTATCAAGTATTTTAGGAATGACACTGAATATACCTAAGAGAAATGAATGCTTATGCCCATCAAAAGATATGTTCAAGAATATTCACAGTAGCTTTACCATGAGTCCCAAACCAGAATAACTGAAATGATTGCTACCAGGAGGATAAATAAATTGTGGCATATTTATATAATAGAATAAAAAAACAAGTAGAAGGAAGAATAAGGAGAAATAATGTACTAAAGCCTCAATTATATTTTAAGTAATGAGACCCAATACAGCATCCCTCATCAAAAGTGTGTTTGCTCCTCTGTATTGAAGAGTTGGCTATGTGCATTAAAAACACTGAAAACAATTTGCTTTCAAATCAGCTATATTACTGTTGGATATACTCTTTAAAATGTTAACTATTCATCTAACTAGCAAAAATTCATTTAACAGTGAAATTTGTAAAACGCTGCCAAGTTCATAAATTTCAAAAGCATAACCACTGACGAATACTTCGTTTTTCTTAATATACTGAAAAACATTCACTGGGGAGGAGAAAGTCCGTGGTCCACTGAGAGTCACTTTGCTGGTGACTTTGCTCCCCACGGCATCTTCTCCCCCAGCAACCGGCAGGGAGGGGTCCAAGTCCCACCGAGGACAGGGTAGACACATACTTTACAGAGACCGAAAACTCAAGTCTGAGCCCATTTTGGCCACCCAGGTGAATGCCTGTCTGTGGAAGCCAGTCATCCACCTGTAAGCTGAGGATAACGGCATGTCACTTAGGGCCCGCTGCTTTGCTCCTCCGGACTTCTTTACTACACCGCCCTCTTCTGGCAGCTCCCCAAGCCCGGAGAACTCCCATTCCTCCTGCTTTACAGCCTACATTTACTTTCTTTGCAGCTGTACCTGCAACTTGCACCCAAGCACTAAGAGCATGAACTGCCATGGCTTACTTTTCCTCTGGCCCCTGGTAGGAGGGTTTAGGGCTGTCCATATTCATAGCAACTTCATAGCACCTAGAGAGAGGAGACGGCCAAAGCTTTTCTCTAGGCCATGTCCCTCCACATGCTTCGCTTTGCTGCTTTCTCATACCTGTTGGCTCCTGGATTTCTAACCTACCTAAATTCTGAGTGCTGTGAACAGATGAACTCTTGCATGCCTTTTGCATCCTAGCAGATTTTAACTCAGGGTTTACACGTATTCTTGGACCAACTGCTCCTGCTTCCTGTGTAACATGATACACACGCTGCCCCATTCACTCCTGGTGAACTGAAGGCCTAAGTGACACTATCACAGAGGCCAGCACACAAAAAATTAATGAATGGATGAATGTCAGTGGCTATGTTTTAAACACTTCCAGGTAATATTTGAACTTTACAAATCCCTTCTGAAGATAAAAATATTTTTTTTCTTAGATTCAGGGGTTATGCATGCATATTCATTACAGGCACATATTGTGTAGTGCCTGGGATTGGGTCTCAGGTGGCCCATTCCCAAAAGAGAGAACACTGTACCCTGTATGAAGATAAAATCTTAATCCATTACTCTAAAATTTAAAAACAGATTAAGTAGACGATTTGGAGCATTCCACGGGCCACATCTTGTGACAATCACTGCACTGAAAGACGTGAATGAAGAAATCTTCTGAGAAAAATGATAGCAATTCTTAATGTTCATACGCTTAGAAGTATCAGAGGCTTCAAAATTATGAACTGTAAGCATATAACAGCTCCTGGTTTAAGAGCTGTAGCTCTAGGGAGGAATATAAGACATTGAGACTTTTAGTATGTCTTTGCTTTAGAGGTAAGAAATTTCTTAGTTTGTGAAATTAAAAGTGCCAAGCTCTTGATGATACACTACTATATGGATCATCTCAGAGGATCACCCTTGGGTATTCCCATACAAACCTTTCCTCTGTGAGTATACGGTATTAGGCTGAAATCAGAACATAGACTCAGGGTAGCCTAAGATGAAAAAGTATGATGAAAAAGGGGTAGGGAGACAACCACAGGATTGGACAGAGTACAGTGAAGCCCAGGGATTATGATGAAGATCAATATGGGTCTGGATCAGGATGTAACCAGAAGTCTAGGTGGTCAGACCCCAAGGATCAGAAGCAAAGGAAGAGACAATAAATAACAGGGAACCAAGCACACATGTAAAACAGGTGTAGAGTACAGCAGTCAGGAGGGAATTCAGCTTTCCCAAAGACTCCCCAAAGCAGGGGCTTTAAAAGAACTCCATGCCAATAGCAAGAATGAGGTTGATAGCTAAAACCCAGTAACAAAATCTCACTGGGAACTTCTGTTCTAACTGGGAAGCAAGCACAGAACATTAGAGCACAGTTCTCAGACAAACTCCGTGTTAGACAACGATGAGTAACATAATTGCCAAGACCTAAAGATGCAACTGTAGTGTCTACCCTTTTTTTTTTTTTTTTGAGTTGGAGTCTCACTCTGTCGCCCAGACTGGAGTGCAGTGGCTGCTCCCGGCCACCGCAGCCTCGACCCGCTGGGCTCCGGCGATCCTTCCGCCTCAGCCCTCCAAGTAGCTGGAACTACGGGCGCGCGCTACCATGCCCAGCTAATTTTTAATTTATTGTA
>CAUYQG010068202.1:0-35519 GCA_963574415.1 Tarsius wallacei
GGGGTTTACATGGCATTTACTCACTCTTTTAACAAAGGCCTCTCCCTTTAAGAGGCAGGTTGGAATCTGTGAAGACTTTTTTTTTTAAAGACAGCATAATAGAATCACCTTTTCCCTCAATCAATAGCCATAACCTTGAACCAAACTTCTGTATCTTAACTTACTCTTACATTATTGATCAGCTTTTTCTCTCAAGAGGGTCCTCTAATCAGGCTGCCAGATCAGATACAGGGCACCCAGTTAAATTTGAATTTCATATAAACTCTCTTAGTCCATTTGGGCTGCTGTAACAAAAACACTGTAGACTAGGTGGTTTATGAACAACATAAATTTATGTCTCATGGTTCTTAAGGGGTTGGAATGTTCAAGATCAAGGCACTGCAGATTTGATGTCAGCTGTGGGCCTACTTCCTGGTTAATCAATGACCATCTTCTTGCTGTTTTCTTACATGGTGAAAAGGGCAAAGGAGATCTTTGGCTTTTCTTTCTAAGGGCACTAGTCCCATTCATTAGGCTTCATCTTCGTGATCTACCTGCCTCCCAAATGACCCACCTCCAAACACAACTGCACTGGAAATTAGATTTCAACACATACTGGGGGGTGGGGAGGAAGGTATAAACTGAATAGTAACTGAATTTTTAATATATAAATGTGCCATGCAATATTTGGAACATTCTTAGACTAAACATTAATTATTGTTTATCTGAAATTTAAATTTAGCTGGGCTTCCTTTATCTTTATTTGCTAAATGACAAGCCAATTCCCTGTTTTTTAACAATTTAGACTCCTGAATGCCTCCCACATAAACCTGCATATGCCTGAACACTAGGGCAAACTTAGTTTCAAGTACCTTGAACTTAGGTATCCAATATCAGAAATGATGAATCTGTACATTTAAATGATTTCTTCTTAGTTATCTCTAATTCAGTTATCAAGAATTGTTTAGTTCGAGGTTGCAAACTCAAAGACTCACAGAGTTGCAAAAGAGAAGAGCAGACTGGGTGTAACACAACAGGGAGCAGCGTGTGCCATGAGAAAATAGAGAGCAGGGGCCCCTTCTAAAGAGAGCAGCTGACTGTTGCAATGTGTTGACTTAGGCCCAATGTGTTGCTAGATTTATTAAGAAAAATTGGAAATCTAAATTTTCATGTGACATTTTCAGATTTTCAGACATTTGTAACATAAAAAACATTTTACAATACAGCTGCACCAGTCAATTTGTCTGTCTTGTTCCATTTAGGTCCTTTACATTTAATTTCAAATGTCGTAACTATGAAATGTTGAGTGGTAGTATGTATGTCACATTGCTTTTGGCACAAGCAGAGGGAACAACAGATACCCACTCCCATGCATGTAACTCATGTTCTAACCACATCAAAATTATTTAAAAACTTTAAACTTATGACTTTGTATATATATTGTTTCCTCTTTCTGGAGAAGCATTTTCCCTGCAAACTACCTCCCTGCTTCTTACCAGCTCAATGCCTGGTCTATTATAGGAACTCAGTATATTATTTTATTTTATAAAAATAGACTTTTATCACTGTGTTTTATAACCTATCTTTTTCATCTATGGGAAAACAATTATGGCATGAATAGCTTCCTATGTGTTGTAATTATAACTATTACTACTCAAGGGAGGTACAGAAGAAATGGCCTAATATTTTATTTTCAAAATGAAAGAAAAAAAAAAAGATTCCAGGGGCCTCTACCCACCTGGAAAATTAGATCCTCATAATTTTAGATGTGGGTGCTTACTCATTTCCCTGGTTGGCACACAAGTTCAGGAGGTTTACAAAATGGAAGGGAGGTCTCTGACTCACCAGGGCCCTGAAGATCTCTTTCTCCAAATACTTGGGGTTTCTTTAAGGGAAAATGGCTCTGCTTCCTTTGTGCTCAGGCCCAGAAGGGTCTCAGTGCGTGGCTTTAGTCTCTCTCTTCTATCAAGTAACCATTCCCTTAGAGGTCTGGCTGATTCCCTGGCATGCATAAACAGAACAGGCTAGAGACCTTTCTCCCTTTCTAGTCTTGAGAAACATTTGCTCTCTTGCTATGTCACTCTCTGAATAACTCCATCAACAAACTCTTCCCTATCTTAACTTTCTCAGCAAGATCTGGGAAAGGCCTCCATTTCCTTCTCCTTCTGAGAAAACACAAAAGCTCCTCAATGAAGGCAAATTATCTTCTTGGAACAGGGGATAGAAAAATAGCACAAAACACAAAAGTGTCTTTTTCATTTGAATTCTTCAATAATAAAAACCAAGCACACTTAATGCTGTAATAGCTTCCACACATTCATTAAACATTTAATCTCTATCTCTATTTTCTCTATCATTTCAATCATCTCTCTCTCTCATTTCTCTTTCTCTATCCCTATCATCTTTCTATTTCTATTATTTCTTTCTATAGCTCTATTATCTCTATCTCTATATATCTACATATATTCCTTTTCTTAAGATATCAGATGATCATAAGAAGTTACCAGACAAGAAGGAAAACTCATTTCAGGTAGCTGAGGGGTCAAGCTGGTTCTACATGGATATACTCGGCATCTACATGGATGAGTATGTGATTGCCTTAAATACAATTTTGTAGATGTACTTTTTCACAAGGTGAACCATTTTTAGAGAGAACATCAAAGAGATTGAATTGCATGAGAGTTCTAGATTTTCCTGAGATCACCTTTTAGAGGAGGCTCGCCTTTTTCTTTCTTTACTCTAGCCTCTAATTTGAAGAGTTAAGTATTCTTATTTTTCATGGTTGAAAAATATCCTTTTTTTTTGCTTAATTTTTTCCAGAACATTGATTATATTCTCTTTTTGTAAATGGGAAAAAATCACAAAAAAGCCCCCTCAAATATCTTCACCAGACTTAATTTAGCAAAACTGTACACAGAGAACAAAACAAGTTTTGTTGAATTTGAATGCAAATTTTCTTGAGAGTCTGACTGTGATAATTAAGCTATATCAAGGGTAGTTTTTCAGTTTGAAATACTACTGGGAACTATTTTCAAGATAGGAGAGTTGATTGCTGTTTTGAAGCTGGTTCATTTGGGTCAGTTTGATATGAATATTTTTTCTTTATTTTTACCTCATTAGACACTAACTCCTGTTGTATCAAAGGTCCTGAGTAGCTGGGTCACCTACTTCCTCATCTGTTCTATACCCAACAGCAGCCCTAGCAAGCTTTTCGTCACTGGAGTTGCTGTTATCGCTGATATCACTCAACTACCTCTTCCTGATTCTCTAGGAAGACCACTGAGGGTCAAGACTGAGCCGCTGGAGATATGTACAGTATACAGTATTTTTATTCGGTTTAATTGTCCACCGAGACACTTTTAATATTTATACTTCCATTATATCCCTGTGTTATACCAATACTTATTAATTTTTAAAAGTACCGGCCACTTTTATAATTGCAAAGTGCTGTCCCATTGTTTTGATATGCACTGAGATTGATTCATTTTTTCATTAACTTGTATTATTTTGTGACATGTTTTTGTCTTTTGTCTGTTTTCTGTTAAAATATTTTAATTGGTTTGTATAGATTTTAGGCAAGTCAGGTGTATTAACTCTTTGCCTTTCTTATAAGTTGCAAATATCTCCCCAAATTTGTTTTAAATGTTCCTACTTCCACTTATGGTCTTTTGAATGTATATTTTCAATTTTCCAAGTTGAAAAAATATGAAATCATGCTTAGAATTTCTATTCATACTATATTTTTGAATTAAAAAATAGATTCCTCTTTTATATTTTATCTCTTCTATATTTTATCTATATCCTCTAAATTGGAATGGTAAGTGGTTTATGGGGAGATTGTATGGTGTGAGATAGGGAATTAACTTTATTTTTTAAATGGCTAATCAGAAACGCCAATGCTATTTACTTATTTTGTTGCATCTAATTTTTGACATGTATTTGCTCATAGAGGATGAATCGTTCTTTTGTATGTTTATTTTTTTACTTTTTGGTTTGATCTTTAGTGTTCTCCAAGCATTTTGGTCTGGATTCTATCCTCAGTCCTCTTACCCTCCCCCCATTTTTTGAGAACATTCTTTCATATTATTATTCTTTTCCTCTCTCAGTTTTTCTTCCATTCTTTTATTTCTAATAGTCTCATTTTACATTTTCACATTATTTGTGTCAGAGAGATCACAATGCTATAGGATTTTTAAAATGACCTTTTAATTTAAGTATAACGTACATACAGAAAAATGAACACATCATTTGCATACAACCCACGCAATAAATTTTCTCAAAGTGAATGGATTCATGTAGCTAGTTAAATAAACAAAATCTTATAAGCAAACCAGAAAGCTCCCTTTGTAGTAACCCTCAATCTTCACCATCTAACCCATTCCCCAAATTAACCATTATTCTGATTTATAATGCCAAAGATTAATCTTTCCTGATTTTTCACTTGATATAAACAGAAATATACAGTATGGAACAACAACATAGCACTGGCTCCTTTTGCTCATCATATCTGAAAAATTTTTGCAAACTTGTTTAATTTTAGATCATTCATTCTCATTGCTTTGTAAGTATAATCACAAATTTATTCATCCATTATGCTGTTAATACACATCTGAGTGGTTGCTGATTCTACAACCTGATTAGCTTTTTCTAGACTTCTTGGCTTATTTTTGATCTTCCAACTGCCTACCTTGGTCTCTTATTCACAGAGACTCAGTGAAAGAAGAGAATGATCTGAATTTTGAAAAACATGAAGGGACCATGCAATAGGCAAGTGTAGGCCAGATTGGTGATTTACATAAAACTCTGTTGAAGCATAAGATTTTGTTGCACTAAATCCTGTAAGTGAGATCATCTGGAGGAGGAAAAAACATTAAATTTGGATGAGAAACTGACTTTTCCAAGATGGCTTCATTCAGTATTTTTTTTGGTGGAGGTTTCTTGTGTAAATCAGTTGAAGAAATTTATTTTCTAATGAACACAAGATAATAAGATCTTTTAGTATAAAAGTAATCTATACAGGAGCACATTTTTACCTAGACTGACTTTGAGAAAATCCAGATATTTGAACTTTTTGAACTGAAATCTAGAATTTATTTATTTATGGTCTTGAATGTTATCCATGAGTTATTCTGATATATACATACATCTTGGTAACACTTGTGGTGGGTGAATGAGAATTTTTCAGCATAGGAGACTAGACCAACCTCATATGAAGTAGCTCTCAAGACTGGTGCGAGCTTCCACTGGTCCTGAGATGTATTTTTCATATGCTCAGTAATGTTCTACATTGGGCCTGTAACAGAGTTATACTGTTGGGATTTTGTGAGGCTTTCTACTGGGCATTAGTGATTTCCTTTCCTAAACTACAAACACAACTGCCCCTTCTGAGGAGGAAAGCAGGCAGGTTTGCCTTGGCCAAAGTCCAGTGGCCCAGAGTCAAGCCCTTAAGTGCTTTTTCAAGTGCCCAGACTAGTTTCTCTGAGGATCAGTCTGCTTGGTAGCCTAAGAAAGAAATTACTTGATAATTTCTGTTCTGGCATTTGCTAGTACACAGCTGTTTCTTTTGATTCTGTAGAACAAATTTGAACTGGCACCTTTCCTGGATAGGAGGATGTAACGGTAGGAGATATAAAATACTTTTCATTGACCTACAAAGGATGGAGAATATATTATGAAAAATAATACTTGATAACATTTTTATTCATTAAATGTTTCTTATTTGTGCTACATAATTGTGTTTCTACCACTATTTCTAACACTAACAAGACCTTGAAATTCACATATATGTGCTCTAATATTTTTCAGTATGTGGCTCACACTCTCAGTCCTACTGCATTTGAATCTCTGGGGAAGGGTCCTAAGAATTTATGTTTTAATCAGTCATGTCAGGTGATTCTGATGTACACTAACACTTGTAGCCATCTGGCTTAAACTCTAAAGTCCACTTAGCTGAATTTTACTAGTTAGCATCCATTTGAGAATAAGATAACATTTAAATAGGAATTTATCTGAATCGAGTTAAATAAAGTTAAGCATACACCCATAGATATACCAATTCAACTATAATGCACAGATCAGTAAAAATAAATAAATGAAGTTAAGCATTATTTTAAGTACTTAATTCTATTAATGCCCTAAAATTTTTGTTTTCAAAGCCTCAAGGCCTATGACCCAGAATAGACTCAGGGTGTGGTACAACTGTCTCATGAAAACACCGTATTTAGAAGATAAATACTCTTGGACTTGAGTCTTGAATAGATCTATACTACAGAAAAATTCATTCTGTAGAAATGAAGTGACAGTGGAGTTCCAGCATCATTAGTTTGTCAAATTTTCACCCAACTTTTATGACGTTGTTATGTACTACCTTTTTACTCTTTCTGTCTGTTAGGGACAGATGAGGACAGAGGAGTATGAAAAAAGTGAATGGGTTTTTTCTTAGGGACATGTCGATAAGAATGGTAAATCTGTTTACAAAAACTGCTCCCGTCTAAGCTCCACATGCGTTCTTTTCTTTTTTTCTTAAATATTAGCTTATTTAGATTACATTTCTTGACTTCTTCGGTAAAGAAGTTGTAATGTTTGAATACAGGCTTCATATAGTGCATGTCCTTTCATTGTTAACGTTAACCTGATTATTGTTTTTTTCCCTTTTAGCATTTCTTTCCACCATCTCACTCACCTTCCCTGAGAATTTCGGCTCTTATGCCTCAGGGAATGCATGGTAGGATTTTTTTTTTTTTAAATCAGAGTCTCATTCTTTCTGCCAGGCTGGAGTGTAGTGTCAAGATCATGGCCACCACAGTCCAGACCTGCTGGACCAAGGTGATCCTTCTACCTCAGCCTTCCAAGTAGCTGGAACTACAGACATGCACCACCATGCCTGGTTAATTTAAAAAAAATTTTTTTTTTGTAGAGACAAGGTCTCTCCAAGTTGTCCAGGCTGGTCTCGAACTCCTGGGCTCAGGCAATCCTCTCACCTCCACCTCTCAGAATGCTGGGATTATAGGCGTGAGCCACCGTGCCCAACTGAAATGGTAGGTTCTTAATCATAACCTAAGCCGCAAAATAGAAACTGAGTTTTATTACTAACTCATGGTACTATTCTCTAGATCTTTCTCATTGAAGGAATTAAAATGACTTTTCCATTACTTTCTTAAACTATTTAAGATAACTTTTTTTAGACTGCAACAAAAACAAGATTGTGAGTAGGTTTAATCATTCACAAACAAAAGCTGAACTTCAAACTGGTTTATATTGCAATTATTTTTCCTAGTTTGGAGTGGTTAAAAATATGAGTATTGCCTTATCATCTCCATTTAGATTTCTTTTGTGATATAGTACAATAGCTCTTATAATGCAAATGAGAAGTTATGGGTGGCATATATTTTTAGTCACAATTCTAGGAAAATTTTAAAATAAATTTATATGGATTTATTTTCATTCATTCAGTAACAGATTTTTGAACATTTGTTATGAGCCAGCTACTCTTCTTTGTACGGAGACATAATAGTGAGCAAAACTGACAAAAAGCCCTGAGCTCATAGAGCTTATATTGTAGGGGAGAGAATCAATGAAAATAACAAATAAGAACAAAAAATGTTGGGAAGAGCTGAGTGACAGTCCTCATACTCACAGTCTTCCTTACATGCCACCGAACATCAGAAATTATGCTGAGACGCTGAAATTTTGTTTGCTTTGGGCCTTTCACTTTGGGGGTTACTGCTGCCAATGGTTTATGTCCTAATTTATACCAATATTACTGTTGTTGAGAGAGGAGATAGCTAAAGAAAAACTAGACAGACAGACAGGGCAGGTCCCCCAGCAACAATGTAGCGAATTTCCAGCAGGCCTCTAAGGCTGATAGATTGGTGTGGGTAAACAAGCTCCCTGTCAGCCTCTCAAGCTAGAGCTCAAGTACTCAGCTGCTGGGATAGAAAAACAACCAATCAGTTCGCTGCCAAGTCCTGACCAGTCAGCTCACTATTAGGCCCCACCTCCTGCCGATTGTTCCTTAGGACTGACCGATCAGAACAGCCAGTGCTGACCAATCAGCTCACAGCTAGTAGTAGCCAATTAACAAGGTCTTAGGGCTATATAAGCACCAGACTTCAACTGGGAATCAGCAACCCCCCTTGGGTCCCCTCCAACTGTGGGAGCTTTTCTGTCTTCTCAATAAATACTGCTTTCTCACTTTCCTGCTCTGTGTCTCTCATTCTTCCTGGGCATGAGGCAAGAACCCCCACCTGAAGAGCTGCAGAAGATCTTTGGAGTTGAAGAGCTGTGCACCCAGGAGGCTGGCTTGCTAGCTGACTGAGTAGGCAGAACTGGAAGAGCTGCTGGAAGAAGGCAGAATTGGAAGAGTTGCTGGAAGAAGGCGAGACTCTGAACCTGCACACTTTGGGGGGCTAGGCTTGCCAACCCACTGAATCGGCAACACTCTCTGGTCTTGGCTTGCCAACCCATTAGAGCCAACACTTCTAGGGCTAGGCTTACCAGCTCACCGAATCAGCAACACTCTCAGGGCTTGGCTTGCCAGCCCATTAGAGCCAACACTTCTGGGGCTAGGCTTACCAGTCCCTCGAGCTGACCCTCTCTGGGGTTTGGCTGGCCAATCCATTAAGCTAACACTCTCAAAACCTAGAGTGATCTGAAAAATCCATATCAATATGTTTCCAGATTCCCCTAAATCTCAGCTATTCCTAAAATATGTCTTCACTCAAAATAGTCTATTTGAAATGTATGTCTAAGTGATATGTAACTCTAAAAAAAAAATCAGTGACTGAAAATCTTCTTTTTTTATTGTCTGACCCAGGAGTGATTGGCATATTAAAACCCCAGAAGAAAAAATTAGTATGTGTCTTTCTTTTTTAAAAAACGCACTGAATTTGCTAGTGCTGTAAATTTAAAATTCCCAAGGAATCATTTTTATACTAATTTGAGTTCTCTAAGGAATTTTCTCACTAAGAAATAAACTTTGGAAAATGACTTAGACTCACTGAGAATCCTTACATATTTATCACAATCGGGCAATTAAAGTTATTTTTGAAGTCTTCTCATAGGATCTTAACACACATAGAGAAAGTGGGCACTATGACTGGTGGACACAGCAATGTGCTGCCCAGGTCTCTCTCCAAGAAAATCCTTGGAGTCCAGCTGTCAGGCCCTTCAGAGTGGATCTCAGCTGCAGAGTGTATCTTTACCTGAGGTCATGTCCTTCTTGTGGCAGCTGTATCTGGTGATAGCCAGGTAGATGGGCATAAAGGTCCCATTTCAGCCCAACAAGGGACATTATAATTGACCATATGTGTTGCACACAGAACTGCTACATGATTTTTAGGGCTCAATGCAGAATTTTTATGTGAATTCCTTGTCCAAATTTTTTTTTTTTGAGTTGGAGTCTCACTGTTGCTCAGACAGGAGTGCAGTGGCTGCTCCCGGCCACCTCAGCCTCGACCTGCTGGACTCCAGCGATCCTTCCGCCTCAGCCTTCCGAGTAGCTGGAATTACAGGCGCGAGCTACCACGCCCGGCTGATTTTTTAATTTATTGTAGAGATGAGGTCTCGCCAAGTTGCCCAGGCGGGTCTCGAACCCGTGGGCTCAGGCAGTCCACTCACCTCAGCCTCCCAAAGGCGTGGGATTACAGGCTGAGCCACCGAGCCCGGCCCTTTATCCAAATTTATTAAGCATTTCAAGATGATAGCATAGCGCCTTCTATCTACACAGGTCACATGTCCATGAAGCTGGCCCTGACTCCACAGCATCCAGGATCTTGGTCAATACTTGGTCAGTCTTATAGAGCAGTTCAACCTGGTATATAGCCTAGTTGTGTAGCCCAAGCAAGTTGCTTACTTTTTCTAATCTAAAATACTTTGTAATAAAAAGTTTAAAGCACATACTTTTCTGATTTACTTAGAGCTCTAAATACCGTGACAACTCTGGGATCTATTACTCTGTTTTGTCTCTCTAAGATATTTCCCAAAGTTTTACAGTATAATCTCCATCTTCCCACCTAAGTCATCACAAATGTGATGATATGGATATTCATTTAGTTCTTGCCCTTACACAGGGTAGTTCTGGATTTTGTGGAACCTGAAACTTATTCAGTCTGAGAGAATTTCTATAAGAGAAAACAACAAAATAACAAATATAAATTTGGTATAAGAGTGAATATTTATTTAGAAAGGAAAATAAACAATAATAAATTTCAATGTACAAACCTGACAAATACTACAAATATAGAAGAGTCTTTTTTTTAACTTGAGTTTTAACCAATCACTTTTATGTTAATGTTTTTGCCTTCTACTAGAATACGTCCTATCAGATTTAAATTTTGGTATAATTAATGATTGTGAGAAATATGTCAAATTGACTTAAAATTAAGGCATAAATAGGTGATTTTTAAAAATTTTTTTAATTTTTATTTTTTATTATGGTATTGTGGGGTACAGTTAGGGGTTAGGTATACAAAAATGCTTCATTCAGGCACCCTTGATGATAAGAGGTGTCTCCCAGTCCCCAGACAGATATTTATCACCATTATTCCCATTGCCCTCCCCCCCACCATAGTTTCCCACCACTGTCAGTCATTTTCTTGTGATAGTGCATTGGATGATCAAGGTCTACTATATGAGTGAGAACATGTGGTACTTAGTTTTTTGTTTCTGTGAGAGGTCACTCAGTATTATGGACTCTAGTTCAATCCAGGTTGCTGCGAAATTCATGATTTCGTTCTTTCTTATGGCTGCGTAGTATTCCTTTGTGTATATGTACCACATTTTTTTAATCCAGTCCTCTTTTGATGGACAGCATGGTTGCTTCCAGGTTCTTGCTATTGTGAACAATGCTGCGATAAACATACGTGTGCAGGTATCTTTTTTATAGAGTGATTTGAAAATTGTTTGGGACTTGTCCTCTTTTCCTATTTCTCCCTTTTTGAAATGAGAATATCTCTCCTGTGGCTATTCCACTGTCATGTTTTGGAAACATGTAACTTTGGTTTCACAGATTCGTAGCTGGTAAGAAATTTTGCCTCTGGATGAATCTTACCTCAAGTCTCACTTATATCAGATTTAGATGATATTTAGGTGAGATTTTGAATTTCATACTTTAGGGTTACTAGAGGAGTTAAGATATTTTGGAGCTGTTGGGATGGAATGAATGTATTTTGCATGTAAGAAGAACATTTGGGACTGGTAGTAAAATTATAGGTGGAATGTTTGTGCCTTCCTCTCTCCCAAGTTTATGTGTGAAAATTCTTATAAATCTTATTTCCTTGTTTTCTCAATCCTTGATAATTTATTTGGACTTTCCACTTAGTAGATATTATGATAATAGAAGATTTTTCACCTTCTGTGAACATTTTCAAATTTGTAAAGAATCCATCTGGAATGTGGCAATTAACCAGGAAAACATACGACCTTCACCCACTCTATTTTGAAATGCTATCTCTGTGGTCACCCGAGCCAGACTTTGGCATGGATCTAAAATGATCCTTCAAAGATCATGCTGTGAACTGGGTGAGTGAGATTCAGAGGCTCATCACTTCTGTCAGCTTGATGGATTTGCTGGGAGAAGGCCTTTGAGGCAGCTCAAGAGTAGCTTGTGTGTGCTGTGGCCCTCTGAGGACAGCAGCATATTGCTTGCTCTCCAAGTCTGTTTTTTCTGCCCATGCACAGATTTCGTTCAGAACTGAGGCCACAAACCCAAGTGCACCCTCTATAGGCACCTAGATTTGGACTTCTTGAGCAAGAATACTGTGATCAGTAGTCAAGAGAAATGTGTGTCTACTTATCCTCAAGGGGAGAAAAGAAACAATTTTGTAAAGATAGTTTATAAGACATGACCAAGATCTGCCCAGTCTCAAGGCCTCTTTCAATGGGCACTATAAGATTTCTGCTTTGGATTTTCTCCACCATCTGTACTTATTATCCACAGAATAATTAGAAAACTCATTTTTAAAACCTGTTTTTAAAAAATATTTGAAAAAGGAAGAAAAATATTTTAAAAATATTTAACTGTTTCAACACAATGGAAAAATTTTAATTGATTCTGGCATGGTTAAATATTTTTAAAAGAGTGAATATTCAATTTTTATATTACTATTATTCTGTGTAGTAAATCTAAAAGAAAGCTTAAAAGATAATGATAAAATCATTGATATAAAATACAATCTAAATAACAATTTATGAATCTATTTTTGCACTTTGTTGGAAAGATTGAATTGATTGATATTGAACTGCATTGCTAAGTCATAAAAGATTTCTTGAATTAAGATGTGTTTGTGTGTGTGTGTATGTGCATTCTGCAAACAACAAGCAAAATGCAACTAAAACAATTAAAGAATAGACAAAATATATGAGCAGGCAACTTAAATAAATGTGTATAAATAGCAAATATAAAATACAATCAACCTCAATAGTAATACAAAATCCTAATAGAAAACAATGAGGCCTCTGTCAAATTGGCTAAATTGAATGGTTCATAAAACTCAGGTTTGATAGATATTGGGGAAGTGTGCTTCCTCATAGACTAATAGTAAGGCTATAAATTGGTTCAGTCCTTTGTTTCATTCATTTAATAAATGTTTATCACACACCCAACACGTGCAGGCTCTGAAAACACAAGGGAAGACAACACAGGCACCGTATCTCTCTGCATGGCTTCTGCAGCAGATGGAAACATATCCAAGTAGACAATCAGAACATGGAATGGTTATAAAGTGTGAAAATTTCTGTGACAAAATCGTGATATTAACTCAGAGAAAATAGATACTTTTCAGGGGCAAATTGATGGTATCTATCAAACTTCAAAATACATATTTTCTTGGATGTAGCAGTTTTACTTTTAGAAATCTATATAGAACTTTATGCATGTGCAGAGAGAGGTCTACCCAGGATGCTCACTGCAGCACTACTCCTGAGAGTGAACATTTGCAAATGACGGAAATGGTTATGTAAATGATGACACATCCATGTTGTGGATTCACATACATCAGTTAAATGAAATGAGGCAGAGCTCCGTGTTAGAAAAGCTGTCAGAAAGAATTGTGAAGGAACGAAGCAAATCACATCAGAAGCAGACCCATTTCATCCATGCCAGTAGGAGCTAAAGGGCCAAGTGAACATACACCAGCATCCCTTTCACACTCAATGCTGGAAAGTAATAGAAAAACATAAAGAGAAAAGAAAGTTCCTGCACTATTAAAGCCCAGAAGAGAGGAAGAAATAAGGGGCTAAATACTCATCTCCATGCCAGGCCCTGCAATGTCTGACATAATCCACTCTCCCTGCCACTTTTATTGTCCTTCCCTCTCCCCATTTGTCTCCCTGGTCAGTCCACTCTGGCCAGCCTTGTCTACTCCCCATAACTCCAGCCTCAGTAGGTGATCTGGCCTAGGGGACTTATCACGGGGCTACCCCTGCCTGGGAGGTGATCCGTGGGTATGGGTTTGGCTATTCCCTTACTGCACACATTGCTGTGCTCAGATGCTCACCTCTTAGCACAGCCTTCCTGTGGGGAGCTCCCACCCCCACCCCCACCTCCCAGGCTTCTGACTCACCATTGGCTTGCAATCACCTGACTTATTTTATCTACTTACCACCTTTCTGCTTGCCCCCTCACTTGATTATGAGTGCCTGCAGGCAGAAACTCTGCCTCCAGAGCCCAAAACAGTCTGGAGCATGGGCGACTGATCCTCTGTGCACCTCTTGAGGCCAGCATTGCTCTTGAGCCCAGTCACACTCCAGGGTTGTCCAGGAGCTAGGGACGCCCAGGAGGTGCCCAAGCAAAGCTTCCCACAGTCTGGGGTGGCTCTACAAGCACAGAGACTCAGAGTCATGCAGCTGGTGGCAGGAACTTCGGAGGAGACAGAAAGCAAGCAGCGTTTGTCAGCTTCTTACAGGGATACACCTGGCCCCTCACCTCCCCTTTCCTGAGCAGGTGACCCCAGGTCTGCTCTGCCTTCCACCTCCTGCCCCAGTTGCTCAGGGCTCTCTGGCCTGGGGAGGACTCACACACTCACTCCTGAGGGGTTAAAGCTCTTGGATCTGCACACATAGGACAGCCTTTGTCTTATGCTGGTCTTTATCTTGGTACAAGGATTATCCCAGGCATGCCAGAACTCCAGTTACCTCTCTTTGCCCTCTGGGTATAGAAGCCGCCTTCATTCCCAGATGGCTAAGGCCACTCATTCACCCTTGACGATACTGACCACCTGGTTTTGCCTGTGTGCCCAGAAGGAAGAGGAGCCCTGAATGACCAGGGAGTCCCCCACCATCTTGTTACTGCTGTGCTGGTCCCCTGGTAGGGGTGCTAGGAGCCCTGGGTCATGAAAATGGGAGCCTAGGATTGTCTAAGGGGATCCTGCACACATCTCCTTCTTGATCCCTAAACCTAGGCCAGGTGGCACTCCTCTGTCCCTGCTCAGAACGTTCCACTGAGAGTCCACATGTACTTGATCCAGAGGGAACGCAGCACCACAGACACTGTTGTCTTAGTTCAGGCTGCTATAACAAATGACATAGACTGGGAGATTTAAACAACAAGATTTATGTCCTCGGTTCTGGAGGCTGGAAGTCTGAGATCAAGCTGTGGGCAGGGTTGGTTTCTCCTGAAGCCTCTCTACTTGGTTTGTAGACGATGTCTTCTCTCTATGTCTTCACATGATCATCCCTGTCTAATGTATCTGTGTCCTAAACTCTTCTTATAAGGACACCAGTCCTATTGGATTAAGGCCCACCCATATGACCTTATTTTACCTTAATCACCTCTATAAAGATGCCCATTTCCATATACAGCCACATTCTGAGGTTCTATGTTAGGATTTCCATACATAAATTTGGAGGGAGTATAATTCAGCCTCTGACAACCATACCCCCTGCTTTTGTTTTAATTAAAAAGATGTAATTCTATGTCATCTCCTTATAAATAAAAAGTCCTGTAAAGAACAGCTGAGGCAGGAGCTTTAGTTATAACCACAGATACCCAAGGCCAAGGCCCGGCTACCCTTGCTGATGCTGACGGCTTCCTGAACATCCTGCTTCCGGAAGATACAAATGTCAAACTTGGTAAAATATCACAATTTGAATGAAAACACAGGCTTTTGATGCTCCTAATCCCAGCTGAAGGCAGACCTGTGTATTTAGAGACATAGTCCAACACTCCTGCAGCCCTTCTTCACCTGGGAACATTCTGCAATTTCTCTGGCCCCTGGACCAGACTTGCTCCATTTAGCTGGAATTCATATACTCATGCAGTGATTTTAAACTTCTCTTTGGATGTCACTGTGGTATCGGAGCAGGATTTTATATTGTTTAATTTCCACCTGAATTAAGAAACTGCCTTGGCATTAGGTTCTCTGTGTGGAATTCCTTAGGGGCTCTGGACTCTGTTATCCACAGGCATGTGTCTACCCCATATCTGATAATGGGAGGCAATTTGGAGCTCAATGATTTGTCTCAATTTTCCATTCATGTTACACAACCGATTCTTCCTGCTCCCTGTCCCATAATGATGAGCCCCTAAAAATTGTGTTTTGGTAAATAATTATATAGCTTATGTGCAAATGACATTGCACTCTGTCTGTCTTAATGTGTGTGTAAACAGAGCATCAGTCACATTTCAGAGAGCGAGGGAAACATCAAGGGCAGGGAGGCAGGATTTAGAACAAACAGAGGTACTGTCTTGGCAGCAGGCAGCCACAGACAAGCTTTTTGCTTAAAATCAGGTCTCCGCAGAAACAAAGACACAAAGCCATCTTCAGGCCCTATTTGATGTCAGCTGGAGCTCAGGCGAGTGTCGTGCAGCCACCGAGTACTGACTCCAGCCCAATCGGTGACTGATTAACTGGAGATCAGGAGATGACAGACCTTTAGCATCCCCACCATCTGGAGCCCAGCAGCAACTCGATCCCAGAAGGCACTGAGGCGGGAAATAGGTTGTTAAGTAAGGAGGAGGTCAGGAGCTGTGGGGTTCAGATCCGTGAGCGGAGACTGCTGCCTTTGAAGGTGGAAGAGAGGACACTGGTGCCTGCAGATGGGACGACACTAACAGTCAGGCCAGCAGAGCCATTCTGGGCAGGTCTAAAGGCCTTGGTGTCTTAGAAGACATTCTGCATCACAGCCAGTGTCGGGGTGAGACAAAGTCAATAAGAGAAATTTGAGTCATAGCATCAATGCAGGAAAGGTTGCAATACATTTTGGAAAGTAAGCATCAACAGGAAAATTTTTCTTTGTAATTTTTAATTGTAGAAAAGCATAAATAAAATTTATCACCTTAACCATTTGTAAGTCTTGTGGCATTAATTACATTCACCATCATTCATCTGCAGGACTCTTCATTTTCCCAAACTGAATCTTGGTCTCCAGTAAACAATAACTCCCCATTTCCTTCTGACCAGCTGGCACCAATCATTCTACTTTCTGTCTCTATGAATTTGATGACTCTGGGTACTTCAATTAAGAGAAGTCATATGGTATTTGTCCTTTTGTGACTGGCTTATTTCACTTAGTATAATGTCCCTAAAGTTCATCCATGCTGCAACATATGTTAAATTTTTTATCCTTTTTAAGGTTGAGTAATAGTCCAGTGTGTGGATGGACCACATTTTGCTTATCCATCCATCTGTTGCTGGATAGGCACTTGTGTTACTTTGACCTTCCGCCCATTGTGACTAATGCTTCTACGAACATGGGGTGTTCAACTATCTCTTTAAATCTCTACTTAAGAATAATAATCTTTAAAAGAGTGAGATGTGCAAACACCACCTTCCCTTGCACTTTTGGGAAAAAAATGGCATGATTCTGTTGGTCCCCAGGTTCTTAGAGGGACTGGGAGGCCGGGTTGCATAGAGCAGGTGATGCAGAGCACCATAGCAGTTATGGGTGGGCCACATCAGGTACACTGGGGAGCATATGTTGCCAGGAAGAACTATGTCAGCCCCAGAGTTTCTCCCTGCCAGGGACAGAAGAACCGCAGAGCCCTTGGCAGACACTTCCCTCACCACATGTACTAACCATGACTTATTTTCTGAAACTTTGGCATCTGAGTCTTTGTTGATCAGGAAGGGACTGCCCCTCCCAGGTTTAGCTTATTCCTAAAGATAGGAAACAACTTGCCCCTGAGCATACCTTTCACATATAAGCCACCCAAGCCAGACTCATACCCCCACTGCCTCTTCTATGGGTTCACATACCCTGGGTCGTGATCCACCTCTCCTTATCAGTCCCAGACTGGGCACCAGGTAGTCAAGGACAGCCCCTGTCCCAGCACCTGCTGAAGGTGTCTACACCAGCCAATCCTGAGCCTGCTGGTCCTGCCTTGCCCATTCCTTTCCATGGAGCCACAAGAGAGGCCTTGGCCATGTCCCCCCCTTATTCTCTCTGCCTGTAGCTAACCCTGGTGCTTCCCCATGTGGCCCTGCATGGCGTGCGGTGCCCCCTCCTCTAGGAATCTAGAGGAGTGAGAAATTATCTCTGCAATGGCAGTTGTCTCTTGCCTTGTTGACCTTATCATATTTTCTATTGATACACTATATTATCCAAGGCCACAGCCTCTGCTACTTTCCTGCCTGTGAAGGGAAAGGGCTCAACCAGGCTCAGAATGGACGGAAGCTTAATTTCTGCAGTTATTCCTGGGAGTGGCCGCTGGTGGGTGGGAGATTGTCCTGTCCCAGGAAGCAGAAGTATCCTCCTGTCTCACTGCCCCATAGAGCACCATGCCATTGTCCTTGGTCCCTGCTGTGGGGCCAATATATTCCCCTTATTCCCCAAAAGAGACTACTTACCCCTCTGGGTTTTACTGATGAGATGCAAACATTTGTCCCCAATTCTTCTTTCTTTCTGCTTCTAATTGGCAGCAATCCAGCAGCCACCTGCCCTTACAAAAAAAAATCATTGCTAATTGAATTGAGATATAATACTAATAACCACATGAGGTTCTGGAATTGAAATAGATTTGGAAACAAACCCAGGCAGAGACTTCTGGGCTGTCCTCCTTTCTCCCAGGGACTTTACGACAGGGAGGCTTTGTGTGACCAGACATCTCCTAAGAACGGTCTTTTCTCTCTCTCCTCCTAGCTACTTATGTTGTTAGCACATAGGTCTTCAGCAACTAAAACTAATATTTTGACCACCTGATAGCAGAAACCTGAAGAAGGCGTATGAAAAAGTCAAGAAGTGGAGGAGGTGACAGGCACCAAGGAAGGTCCTTGCGCGGACTGTGTGAGCAAGTCTGTAAGGGTTAGCCCAGGAACAGTTAAGGATCCCTGCCAAACCCTTGCGAGGCTAAGGAGTGGGGTGGGGCTGAGAGCTTCTCAATGCAAACACTGCTCTTTGCAAAGAGTCTAGTGGAGTAGCCGCCTCTTCAGGAGCCAGGCAGATTCCTGTGGGGAGCTTAGCCACTACGGCTCAGGGTCTTTCTTGGAAACTTGTCTGGGCTTTAACGAAGTCCACTCTCATTTTCCTTTCCTCCTCTACATGGTGGCCACAGGGAGTTCGGGAAGAGCAGCTTGTTCCCAGGTGTGTGAGTGGCT
This sequence comes from Tarsius wallacei, assembly GCA_963574415.1. Taxonomy (NCBI): domain Eukaryota; kingdom Metazoa; phylum Chordata; class Mammalia; order Primates; family Tarsiidae; genus Tarsius; species Tarsius wallacei. Next base: position 18,513 of record CAUYQG010068202.1, read on the forward strand.
GAGTAGTCCTCTCTTCCTTTCTTAGAAGCAGAGAGATCAAGCAGAAACCATTGCAAACAAGAGTTTCCTGGAGTCATTCTTGGCCTTGAGTGAGAATGTCAAAAATGTTGAACAAGGAGGCTGAGCAGATAAAGTGGGCAAAGCCCTTCTCTTTGGCAGAACGGAGAGGCCCTGAGGTCAGCAATTTCCTCTGGTGTACAGTGAAACTTCCAAGCTCTGGATTATACTTTTTAAAAAAAGCCTGGATTATACTTTTTTTAAAAAAGCCTCTGTACCAGTGGATGGTAATTTGCTGTCTTTATATCAGCCTTTGTCCCTTCAGGACCATGCTGATCTTTGGTGTGCAAGGACCCAGCAGTGAGGTTTCTGTGTTGGAGCCCAAGTTCTGCATCTATTCTTTCGGAGTCCCACTAAATGTGTGGTCTGGAGATAGCTACAGATATTTGGTGAAGCTCTTCATTGTCTTCCGACACCCACCTCTCCCTGATTTGCTGCTTACAAACCTTGATACTGTTCAAGCTTGTTCACCCATCCTCCACCCTAACCTGGCTTTGTGGGGCAAGTGCATTACTAGCTCTTATGCCACCTATCTTTCCCACACTGGACACTGGGGGTTCTCTTCTCTCTGGTCAGCCAGGCCTCTCCAAGTTTTCCTTGCCCACTGGGGTTCCCAGAGTTATATTCTCGATCCTCTGCTCCCTTTGGGAATCATCCATGTTTGCTGTCTTGGCTTTTCCATGTAGCATGGGAATTCTAAAATGGAGACTTCACAAGAAGTGCTCTAAAGTTCAGGCTTTTATCTTCAGTTGCCTGCTGGCCATAGCTCCTTGAAATGTCCTTTAGGATTTCAATTCAGTTGTCCAAAGCTTTGTTCATCAATGCCTCCTATGATGTTTCCTTTATTTCTACATTCCCAGCTTACCCGATGTCACCGTCATGCTCCCAGCTGTCTGGAACCTCTGGGCACATCTCAGTATTCTTTCTTTGAAGTCTTGTGAATTTTTTTTCCGCACACTTCAAAGATCATCCATGTCCTCTTCATTCTTTATAATTGTACCTTTCACTTGAATCTAGTAAGCCAGGAAAGTGAATGCCCCTGTTTTTCTGTCTGTTGTATCCTGACCCCTCTTCGGCAGACATCAACAATCAATCAGGAGACTCTACCTCTCAACCCTTCTCAGTACAATTCTCAGGGCTGCTGATGCCCACCTTGGGAGCTGCACCATCACCATCCCATATCTGGGCTGGCAGCAGCATCTTCACTGACCTGCTCTTGTCCATCTTATCACCATTGTCAACCCTCTTCCTGCCTTTTTGGACAAGTTTTGTTATATTTAGATGAATAATCTAACCCAAATATGGATACCAGGCAACTTTACCATATGCTCTCCAGTTGGAGCTGAGTACAAGCTTTGACATAGCAATCTACTTATAGGTATGCAACCTGGATAATTTTTTGTGGTTGTGTGCAAGGAGACATTTATCAAAACAAAACCAAAGACAATCCTTCCCAAAAAATTTCGGAAATAGATTAAATATCCACCTATTGCAAATATCTTTTAACACCCTTACAGAAATCACAACTGTGCAATGAGACACTACATAGCAGTTATTGTGGACGAACTAGGCCAACATGGGTGATACTTGTATATAAGCCCCCCAATGCAGGGTTTTTCCTTTTTCATTTTGCTCATTTCTGCATATTTAGAGTCTGGAAGGGTATATGGATCATAGTAGGTGCTTGCACTGTTAGCTTTGGCTGCAGAGCAAACCACACTAAAACTTAGTCACTTAAAGCAATAGCATTACTTAGGCCAGGATTGTGGATTGATGATGTGGGAAGGCATGGCTAGGCTCATTCACACACTCCTGGTCAGTTGCTAAATGACCATGCATCTCCGCTGCTTGGACTGGAATGACAGTGGGTCTGGGTCTTTAGCTCCATCTTCTTGAGAAGGTGGTATAGAGTTGCTCACAGGGTGACAGTGTGCCAAGAGCAGCAGATAGACACAGTGTATATACTACCTGTGTTGAAGTTGTTCATGTCAGAATGTCCAGTGCAAGCCACTTGAACCATTAAGGGTAATAGAAACAGTGCCCCTTGTTGATGGGAGGGGAGGAATGTGTTGCCTCTTTTGGTACTTGACATGCTGCACAATAAATATTTGTTGAATAAATGACAAAATTAATGTGAAGAATATCTGTAAAAGTTATTGTCAAGCCCCCAAAAAAGCAATCATAAAGTTTAGCCGCCAATAATACTATACATTGTTTAGTGATATATACAATAAAATATAAGTCAAAGTGAGGAGTCAGATCTCTTTCAGGATAATGGTCAACTCAGGAGGGAGAGGGGAATGTAACAGAAGAGAGGTGGGAGCTCCCACAATATTTAAAATCTTTTTTTTAAAGAATGGAAACAACAAATGTTAAAATGCTAATTAAAAAAAAATTATAATTTTATTTTGTATGGGACCGGAACAGAAAACCAAACACCACATGTTCTCCTTATACGTGAGCACTTACAAGTGCTAAACCAAGGACTCACAAAGACCTTGAGAATGGTATAATGGACACTAGAGACTCAGAATGGAGCAAGAGGTGGAGAGACAAAAATTCAAGTATTTGTTACATCTGACTACAAACACATGTGGAAAAAGCTGAGTGAAACCACAGATGCACATATCACATGCAACACATGATACACATGCCACACACACCACATGCCAAACACAACACACCAAACACAACATGCACAGCACACACACTCCATATACCACACCACAAATACCACACACACCACACCACAAATACCACACTCATCATACAAAGACCCATAACACTCACACACACAAAAACACACACCATACACACTACACATACCACTCATACTCGGCACATACTACATATATCACAAACACACACCACAGACACACACACATCACACAAATATAAACCAAAATAAAATCCTAAGACTCCCAATCACCTGAATGAATCCCTGGTTGGCCAAGGAAACCCCAGAGAAACCTGAAAAACTGAATTCCAGCTGTGATGAGGAGGGAGGTTGGACATACTTTGTTATACTTTCTCCTTTGGGGATTTTTAAGGCATAACTGACCAGCATTAACTTTAAAATAGAGATAATAGGACTGACAAAACAGACTCTTTGTGTCAATAAGATATCAAATTCTAACCTGACTCTCGTATAGCATCACATGGCAAGTAGCAGACCCTGAAGGAAATAAAAACATTTTACTCCAAAATATATTCCTTTGACATATTTTGAAGTGGTGCTGTAAAGCTGTCTTTTGTGGGAGAAATTTGCATCAGTAGAGAATCTCCCTCCCTTTCTAGGTCTTTTCTGGCTCTAGGAGAGATTTAACTAAGAGTTGGACACTTTCTAAGGTTTGAAGAGAGACTTATACCATCTATTTTCTTGGAAGCCTACTACTTCAAGCCTTCACCTACATAACAAGAACCTTAGAGTCCACAACCCCCTTATCTTAGCTCAAGTCTTCCTTTCTAATGATTTCTTAAGTCTTTAGATAAAGTTTAACTCTTTCAACCAACTGTCAGTCAGAAAAATCTTTGAATCCACCTATGACCTGTAAACACCTCTCCTGCTTTGAGATGTCCCACCACCTTAGGATGAACCAATCTGAACATTCCACATATTGATTTATGTCTTTGCTTGTAACTTTTGTCTCCCTAAAATGTAGAAAATCTAACTGCAACCCAACCACTCAGGTACACTTTCTCAGGACCTCCTTGAGACTGTTCCTTGGGCCATGGTCACTCATATTGGCTCAGAATAAGCCTCTTTATTTATTTAATTTGTTTTTTAATATTAAATTCAGGGGGTACACATGCATGTTAATTACATAGACATATTGTGTCATGGTGGAGATTGGGTCTCAGGTGGCCCAGAATAAACCTCTTTAAATATTTTGCAGAGTTTGTTTTTTTTATCAATACACAAGACACATATACGTAAAACACCACACACACACCACATTACACAAAACACAAGTGTCATACACCACACACACTATGCATACCAAGCACGCAAACACTACACATATAAACCACACACTATACACACCACACAGCACACCTTAACTACACACACTACATCCCCCACCCATGTACCATACACACACATAGCCCCCATATACCACACACATACCCTCCACACAACTCTCTCTTTTTCACATACACACATACACATATGCATGCACATTGTATATCCAAACATATCTTTGTCTTAAATTTCTTAAATGTACCCATTGAACAGACATCAACATTTGAGGCCAACAAGCACCTGTGTGATCTACCCACTAAGGGTTACCTCTCACCAGTTTGCTCTTGCATTTCTTCTAGTGGCCATACTGTGCCTGCATTTCCTCCCACACTTTCTGATCCCTCTTCCTGGAATAACCCATTCACTGTGGCCTCATCCCATGTGTAATGCTTCCATGACACTACCCTCCCTGTGGCCCCACCCTCCCTGTCCTTTTCTGGCCTCTATATTATCCTGCATGCTGTGCTGGACCCGTGCTCATCCTTACCTCCTCCTGCATCTTCCCCAGGTCGGAGGTCGCAGCAGGGAGTGTGGCATCCTGCAGACACCCTACCCTCCATGTGGTTCTGGAACAAAGCAGGATGGGATGGTGTCTCAGACCATTTGAGTGAGCCACATTTAAATATTAATTATTAATAGATTTTTAATATTTTACATAAGAAACTGCGATAATTAAAGAAAATAATCACTTAGAAGCCAAACGTTTTTCACAATGGCCTTGCTAATTGAGTGCTGGCTCTAAGTGTCTTGTGGGACAAGGCAAAGTTACTGGAGGAAAGAGCAGTTTTACTCCTTGATGCGTAGGTCACTCAGTGGCAAATATAATGCAAAATGTCAAATATAATCTCAAAATTTATCTGCTGGGTTTAGACCTAGGACAAAAAAAATTACCATTTGTAATAGTCAGAATCACCTAGTTTACAGGAGTTTCCTGAGACCAGATGCTAATCCAAAAAGGGCTGGAATTACTTGGAGGTATTGTTTCAATTTCTTCTAGTCCTGCTGGAAATCTCTTGTTGATTATAAATAACTGTATATAATTTCTGATGTGACATCTCATTTCCCAAACAGAAGAAGAACCCTCGCTCCCTCAATCCTTGCCTTGCAGCTGCTTCTGCCCAATGGAAAAAAAAGTCCAGACAGACAGCTCTGCACATATTTCAACACCTTCACTCCTTCCTTAAGGGTTGCTAGGGCCTGTTACCCATTCAGTGCTGCAGGGACAGATTCCCACTCCAATTCTGCTCCAGGAAAACATACACACACGCTGAAACATCCTACACCCCAGAGTCAAAGTTCTTAATAACATTTTCTGAAGAAGTGAATGTTTTTTTATGGATGCATGGAGGAAATATGGTATGGTTTTAATATTGTATTATGAGCCTCTGACGAAGGATTTTAAAAATATACTTTATGCATGAATATATAAAATGGGCATATGTTGCAGTAAAGTTTCACTGTTGTACATAAAGTATATTATAATAAAAGTTGTAAAGTTAGACCTTAGTGGAGAATTGAAAAAAGAAAAAAATGAAATGCTTCTAGCCAGAGGGGATGAATTCTCCTAACACATTCTTTTTTGTGCCATATAAGTCTACTTGCTCTTGCTGGAATCTTTACATATGCGCCAACACTGGGTGAGGAGCAATGGTGAGCCAGTCATGTGATGGATAAAACAGATCTGAGCCAGGGGCCCTCTGGTGGTCCAAGTGCAAGGCAACAGCATACGCAAATTTGCCTTGGAAATACACATGCATCAAAACCTTAAAACTGCATTTTACAATGCTCCTGGGGTGACTCCAAAGGAAAAAATGAGAGATATAAAAAAATGGACACTGTGGTTTTTGTCTAGTTGAATTGGTTAAATAATTACTGTTGGAATCATTTGTATTGCATTTAACTCTGACTACTGTGTTTAGCATTTAATTTTAAGAAGGGGATAGAAGTCCCATGAGGCAGAGACTTCTCATGGGCATTTCCCCACTCACTCATCTCTGAAACACACACACACACACACACACACACACACACACACACACACACAAACACACACCACATAGTGTTAAGTTTAGAACATTAGAAATTAACCAATAATTAGTTCAATTCATTACTAAATTTACTATTAAAAGAACACTCAGTGAACTCAATATAGGCCTACCTTAGAGACATTGCAGGTTTGGGTTCAGATCGCCACAATAAAATAAATATTGTGATAAAACAAATCACACAAATTTTTAGTTTCTCAGTGGGTATAAAGGTAATGTTTACATTATACTGTAGTCTATTAATTGTGCAATAGCATTATGTTTTAAAAATGTAAATATCTGAATTAAAAATTCAGTTTTGCTAAAAAATGCTAATGATCATCTGAGCCTTCAGTGAGTGGTAAGCTTTTTGCTCGTGGGTCTTGCTTTGATGTTGATAGTCAATGACTTCCCAGAGTATTGGTTGCTGCAGGCTGGGGTGTTTGTGGCCATTTCTTAAAATAAGACAACAATGAATTTTACCACATGAATTGACTCTTCCTTTCACAAAACATTTTTCCATAGCATGTGATGCTGTTTGATAACATTTTACCCACAGTAGAATTTCTTTCAAAATTGGAGTCAATCCTCTCAAACCCTGCCATTTATTTGTCAATAAATATTTTGTCATTTCAACAATGCATGTTCACCAGGAGTAGTTTCCATTTCAATTAACTATTTTCTTTGCTCATCTATAAGAAAAAGTTTCTTATTCATTGAAGATTTATCATGAGATTGCAGCAATTCAGCCACATCTTCAGGTTCCCCTTCTAATTCTGGTTCTCATGGCATTTCCACAACATCTACAGTGACTTCCTCCACTGAAGTCTTGAACCCTTTGAAGTCATCCATAAAGGTTGGAATCAATTTCTCCCAAACTCCGACTAGTGTTATTTTGACCTCCTCCCATGAATCACAAATGTTCTTAATGGCATCTAGAGTGGTGAATTTTTTTCCAGAAGATTTTAAATTTACTTTGCCCAATTACATGAGAGAAATCATCTATGACAGTTATAGCCTTATGAAATATATATCTTAAATAAGACTTGAAAGTCAAAATTACTCCTTGGTCCATGAATTGCAGAATAGATGTTATGTTAGCTGGCATGAAAACAGTATTAATTTCCTTGTACATCTCTATCAGACCTTTCGGGTGATCAAGTGCATTGCTAATGAGAAACAATATTTTAAAAGAAATCTTTTTTTCTGAGTAGTAGGTCTCAACAGTGGACTTAAAATGTTCAGTAAACCAGGCTGTGAACAGATGTGCTGTCATCTAGGCTTAGCTGTTACAGTTAAAGAGCAGGGACTTGCATTCACAACTTGGCTACCTGTTTTACACAAGAGGCCTATCATGGTTTTCAACACGAATTCCTGACTAGGATTAATCATTTCTAGCTTTTGATTTAAAATAAGAGACCTGTAATTCTTCCTTTCACTTAGGCACTCAGAGGCCATTGTAGGGTTATTAATTGACCAATTTTCAATATTGCTGTGTCTCAGAAAATAAGAAGGTTTGAAAAGAGGAAGAACAATGGGGAGATGGATGGCTGATGGAGCAATCAAGACATACACAACAGATATTTATTAACATGGGCATGTCTTATATGAGCAAGGTTCATGGTACTCAAAAACAATACAATAATAATATCAAAGATCACTGATCACACACCATCATAATAGATATAATAATAATAATTTAAAAATTTGAAATATGGTAATAACTACCAAAATGTGACACAGAGACACAAAGTGAGCACATGCTGTTGGAAAAATGGCACTGATCCACTTGCTCAATGCAGGGTTGCCACAGACCTTCAATATGTAAAAAACACAGTATCTGTGAGGCACAATACAACAAGGTATGACTGTAGAAAGCCCTGTTTGTGCCCTGTCATGTTCAGGCTTGGCACAGAAGAGAATGGTGCATGATAGTCATTGACAGAAGAGAAATGCACAGAAGAGACAGAACAAAATCTAGCCCTTGGCTGGAGGGTTGGATTAGGTACAAATAGGCAATTCTAGTGGAGATATGAAATAGAAGGAAAGGCTAGGGGAAAGAAACAGATGTGATGTGGGATGAAAGAGGTTGGGCTGATTAAACCACTGAGCAGTAAGTATGTGAGTCAAAAGGTAAGAACAGGGTATGTTAAGTACTCTCTCTTAATACTAAAAGAAGAAGAGGGAGGAAAAAGAGAAAAAGAAAAAGAAGAAGATAATTAGTTTGACACTGTTTTAAGATAACTATTTAAGATAATTTTTTTAAAAAGGTGATTCTTGAGAGATGGAAACAAGCTAGGTGAACCCTAGCTTGATTGTCCCACTTACTGTCTTGAGGTTGTCCCCAGGCAAAGCCTTGGAACGTCTTGAATGTAGATGTTACTGAGAGTTTAGGGAGATCAAAGCAGACAGGGTTCATAGGATGGCATATCAGTAAGGGGAGACTTTGGTGAGAAAGAACTATACAGATCTGTAGAGGGCTTCTCTTAAATATTCATGAGTATTGATCAGTACACTACATGCATGTGAAGATGGTGCCTGAGGCTAGGAAAAGAACTACTTGCCAGGACAACAGGTCTGATGTTCACAGAGAACTATGAATAATGCTGATTCCTCACAGCCACATCAACCAGCAAACAAACTTAAAGAACAGAGTACCGTATGTTCTCACTCATAAGTAGATCTTGAACAATTATAATACTATAAGAAAGCGATTGGCAGTAGTGGGAAACTGCCGGGGGAAGAGGGGGTAGGATAGGCAGTTGAGCAAAACTGCCAGGGGAGGGAGAGGCATACCTCATCGACAAGGGTAACTGCATAATCAACATTTGTATACCTAACCCTGAATTGTACCCCACATATTTATTTTTAGAAAAAGATTCAGACAACATGTATAGAAGGACCAGTTCCAGTAGTGTTTCTACTGAATAAGTCTTAAAAACAAGATCCAAGAGGCTGAACCTAATTCCATGAAATTTAATTTCATTCCAAACAAAACTCAATAATATTTTTAGGAATATGAAAATAATCATTACCCAAGAAGGTAAAACTTGTAATGTCAGGCATCCAATAAAAAAAATTATCAGGCATGCAGAAAAATATAATCCATAATAAAGAGAAAATTCAATCAATTGAAATTACTCTGAAAAGACAAAATTGTTAGAAGTAGTAGAAAAGGACATTAAAAAATCATTTTGTAATGAGAAAAGGGTTAATTCATCAAGAAGATATAATACTTTTAAACATTTATGCACCGAACAACAGAATTTAGCTTCAAAAGTCATGAAGCAAAGACTGATAAAACTGCTAGGAGAAATAGAAAAACCCACAATTATAATTAGAGATGAAAATATGCCCATTTTAATAATTTATAGGAAAAGTAAACAGAAAATCAGTCAGGATATAGAAAACATAAGCAACACCATCAACCAACTTGACCTAATTGACATTTCTAGAACATGCCACCAAATAACAGCAGAATAAACATTCTTTTCAAGTTTACATGAAATATTTACCAAGCAAGATCATATTCTGGGTTATAAAACAAGTCTCAGCACATTTAAAAGGATTTAAAGTCATGCAAAGTATGTGTTCTTGACACAGTAGAATTTTATTTATTTTTTATTTTTTAATTTTAAAGATGTGGGATACAATTCAGTGTGAGGTATGTATGTGGTCATTGTACAGGTAAAATTTGGGCTTCCCTTTGGTTCCTACCTCACGTGGTTTGAGATTGAGTACCCCTACCAGTGTTATGCCTCCCCTCCCCCACTCCAGCAGTGTCCCACTACTAATTCCTTTCTTATAGTATTATGGTAAATGTTCAGGGTCCCCTTTTAATTAAGTACATGTGGTACTCAGATCTTTGTTTCTGTGATAGATGATTGAGTATTATAGTCTCTAAATCCATCCAAGTTACTGCAAAGTCCATAATTTTGTTTTTCTTCATAGTTGCATAATTTTCCATAGTATGTATGCACCACATTTTCTTTACACAGTCAAATTTTGATGGGCACCACAATTAGTTCCATGTTTTTGCTATTGTGACTAATGCTGCGATAAACATGCATGTGCAGGTATCTTTTTTATAGACTGATATGAGTTCCTCTGGGTATATTCCCAGAAGGGGGATTGCTAGGTCATAGCATTTTTAGATTTTTTAGGAATCACAAATGCTGCACCAATTTACACTCCCACCAACAACGCAGAAGCATTCCATTTTCTCCACATCCTCTCCAGTATCTGTTGTTTTTTGAGTTATTAACAATGGCCATCCTGACTGGAGTTAGGTGGTATCTTAGTGTGGTTTTAATTTGCATTTCTTTGATTACTAATGAGGCTGAGAATTTTTCATGTATCTGTTGGTTACTCATATGTCTTCTTCTGAGAAGTGTCTATTCATATATTTTACTCACTTTTTTTTACTCATATGTCTTCTTCTGAGAAGTGTCTATTCATATATTTTACTCACTTTTTTTTTTGAGTTGGAGTCTCACTCCGTTGCCCAGGCTGAAGTGTAGTGGCAAGCTCATGACCATTCTTATGGCCATCCCAGCATTGACCTGCTGGGTTCCGATGATCCTTCTGCCACAACCTTCCAAGTAACTGGAGCTACAGTCATGCACTACCATGCCTGGCTAATTTTTTATTTATTGTAGAGACAAGGTCTTGCCAAGTTACCTGGGCTGATCTCGAACCCATGGGCTCAGGCGATCCACTCGCCTTGGCCTCCCAAATTTACCCACTTTTAAATAGGGTTGTTTGTTTTTTTCCTTTCAACATGTGTGAGATCCTTGAAGATACTTGATGTTAGACCTTTGTCAGATATATGGTTGACAAATATTTTCTCCCATTCAGTAGGCTGTCTCCACACTCTTGATGGTTTTTTTTTTGCTTTGCAGAAGTGTTTCAGTTTGATGAGGTCCCACTTGTCTATCTTATATTTTATGGCATTTGCTTTTGGAGAATTAATCAAGAAATGGTTGCCTACTGCAATGTGCCTAGGAGTGTTTCCCACATTTTCTTCTAGGATTCTTATAGTTTGAGGTTTTACATTTATGTCTTTCATCCATTCAGGGTTGATTTTTATGTATGGTGATAAGTAGAGGCCCTGTTTCAATCTTCTGCATGTGGTCAGCCAGTTTTCCCAGCACAATTTACTGAATAAGTTTTCCTCTTCCCACTGGTTGCTGGTGGAGACTTTGTCAAAGATAAGTTGACAAAGATAAGTTGAGAAATTGAGGTTTCACTTCTGGAATATATATATATATATATATATATATATATATATATATATATTCATTTGTCTATATGCCTATTCTGGTACCAATACCAGGCTGTTTTGATTACTATAGCCTCATAGAACTGTTTAAAGTCTGTACATGTGATACCTTTCACTTTGTTTCTTTTGCTAATGATTGTTTTGGCTATTCGTGGTCTTTTATGTTTCCATATGAATTTCTGTATTGTCATTTCCAGGCCTGAGAAGAATAATGTTGGCAATTTAATGGATATTACATTAAATCTATAGATTGTCTTTGGTAGGATAGGCATCTTAACAATGATAGTTCTTCCAATCCATGAACATGGAACATTTTTCCATCTATTGTGTATTCTTTGAGCAGCGTTTTATACTTTTCATTATAAAGGTCTTTCACTTCTCTGGTTAGGAAGATGCCAAGGTATTTCTATTTTTTTGTTGTGGCTATTGTGCATGGGATTGTGCTTTTTATTTGGTTCTCTGTTGTTGGTGTATAAGAATGTGACTGTATTTTTCATATTTATTTAGTACCCTGAGACTTTGTCAAAGTCCTTTATCAGTGCAAGGAGATTTTTGACAGAATCTCTTGGATTATCAAGGTGTAGAATCATATCAGCAGCAAAGAGTGATAACTTGACTTCCTGTTTTCCTATTTGGATACTAATTTCCTTCTTTTGTCTGATTGCTCTGGCTATGACTTACAACACTATAATGCACAAGAGGGGTGAGAGTGGTCAGCCTTATCTTGTGCTGATTTTCGAGGGAAATGCTTCCAATTTCTGTCCATTTACCAGTATGTTGGCTGTAGGTTTATCATAGATGGCTCTTACTATTTTGAGGTATGTTCCCTCTATGCCTAGGTGTTCAAGGGTTTTTATCAAGAAAAGATGCTGGATTTTATCAAAAACTTTTTCTAGTGATGTAGTCATGTAGTTATTGTTTTTACATCTGTTGATGTATTTAATTATATGTATTGTCATGCAGATGTTGAACCAGCCCTACATTCTGGGAATGAAGCCTACTTGGTCATGGTGGATAATTTTTGAGATGTGTTGTTGGATCTGATTTGCTAGAATCTTGTTGAGAATTTTTTGCATCTGTGTTATCAGGGAAATGGGCCTGCAGTTTGCTTTTTTTGTTAGATCTTTACCCTTTTTGGGTATCAATGTGATGTTAGCTTCATCAAATGATTTGGGGAGGGTTCTGTCTTTCTCAATTTCTGGAATACTTTCAATAGGATTGGTACCAGCTTCTCCTTATATGTTTTGTAGAATTCCACTGGAAATCCGTCTGGCCCAGGGCTTTTTTTTTTGTAGGTAGTTTTCCTATAATGAAGTCAATTTCCTGAGTTTTTATTGATCTATTTAGGGTCTCAGTTTCTTTTTGTTCTAACCTTGGGAGGTTGTGTGATATCATAAAGTCCTCCATTTCATTTAGGTTTTCAAATTTGTTTCCATGTAAGTGTGCATAGTAGTCTCAAGATAATCCTTTGTTTTTCTTTGGAGTCAGTCGTGACTTGAACTTTTGCATTTCTGATTATGTTTATTTTGGCTTTTTCTCTTTTTCTTAGTCAATCTAGCTAGGGGGTCCATCAATCTTATTGATTATTTCAAAGAACCAGCTGTTTGTTTTATTAATTTTCTCTATTATATTTTTGTCTTCTATGTCCCTTATCTGGACTTTTACTTTGGTGATCTGGATTCTTCTGCTAAAGTGAGAGTTTTGGTGGTCCTGTCTTTTCAGCTCCCTTAGGTGATCTGTTAAGCTGTTAACTTGTGAACATTTTTCTTTCTTGATGTGTGTTCATAGAGATATTATTTCCTCTGTTATGTACTGTTTTCATAGCATCCAAGAAGTTTTGGTAAAATGTGTCTTTATTTTCACTTGTTTCTAGGAATCTTTTAATTTCTGTTTTGATTTCTTTGTTGACCCAGGAGTTGTTCAGGACCATAATCTTTAGTGTCTATGTATTTGTAGGTTTGGGGGGGATTTTGTTGGTGGTGATATTTATTTTTATTCTGCTGTGGTCTGAAAAAATGCATGGCAGTATTTTGATCTTATGAAATTTGTTTATGCTTCATTTATGGCTGAGGATATGGTCTATCATGGAGTATGTTCTGTGTGGTGATGAGTAGAATGTATAATCCATGGTTGTTGGATGGAGTGTTCTGTAGATATCTATTAAGTCAATTTAGTCAAGCATCAAGTTGAGGTTCCAGGTCGCCTTATTGATTTTTTGCCTAGAAGACCTATCTAGGGTTGTTAGTGGGGGCATTTAGGTCCCCAGCTATGATAATGTTAGAGTCAATATCTATTTTTAGTTTTCTTTTAGCTGCTTTATGAAAGCTGGGGCTCCTGTGTTGGGTGCATATATGTTTAGGATAGATATTTCTTGTTGATGGATTGAAACTTTCATCATTATGTAGTGTTACTCTGCATCTTTTAAAATTTTTGATAGCTTAAAAGTTATTTTGTCTGATATTAAGATTGCAACTCTTGCCTTCTTTTGTAACCTGTTTGCCTGAAAATTTGTTTTCCATCCTCTCACTTTAAGTCTGGATCCTTTGTTGTGAGATGTGGTTCCTGGAGAGAGTAAATTGTAGAGTTGTGTCTTTTTTATCCAGTTTGTCAATCTATGTCTTTTCACTGGTGCATTTACTACATTTACATTCAGGCTGTTATTGAGATGTGAGAGTTTATCCCTGTTATGAAGCTCTTATAGAGTTATTTGTTGTTGTTTGTTTGTTGATCTTCTTTTGATTTTTGGGTTGAGATATGTGTGTGTTTTCAATTTTGCAGTCATGATACATACTGTATTGATTCTGTGTTTTCCTGGATTCTTGGGAAGAACATTGTCAATCTTTTCTTTCTTTCTTCTGTGATGAATACCTTTTCAAGTGTCTCTTGCAGAGCTGGTCTAGAGGCAGCACAAACTCTTAGGGACTGAATGTCTGGGAAGGATTTTAATTCTCCATCACGATGAAGTTTAGCTTAGTTGGGTAGGAATTTCTTGGTTGGAATCATTAATCTTTGAGAATTTTGCAGGTTGGACTCTAGTCTCTCCTAGCCTATAGTGCTTCTGCAGATAAGTCTGCTGCTATTCTAATTGGTCTTCCCCAGTAGGTAGTCTGCTCTTTCCCTCTCACTACCTTTAGGATTTTTTCTTTTATATCTACTTTGCGTAGTCAAATTACTATGTGTCTAGGAGTTGGTCTTCTCATTTGATGCCTGAAGGGCTACTCAGAATGCCTTGTGCTTGAATGGTTATGTCTCTGATGAGGTGAGGGAAGTTTTCTTGGATAATTTCATGGAATGTTTGTTCCAGGTTGGTCTCTGTCTCCCTATCTGCCTCAGAAATGCTGATCACATATAAGTTCAGCCTTGTGACATAATCACACATCTCTTGGAGGTGTTGGTCCATCTTTTAAAGCTTCCTTTCTATGTTTTTAACAGTTTGGACTAGTTCCATATTTTGATCCTCAAGCTCTGAGATTCTTTCCTCTGCTTGGTTAATTTTGCTTTCCATGCTTGTCAGTTTGTTATTTACTTCATTTGCTGCATTCTTTATTGCCGTCATCTCAGTTATCAACTCCTTTATTCTTTCATCCTATCTCTCCTCATTTCTATTCCTTCTCTCTATTAATATCTTGATATCTAGGTTTGCGGTTTAAGACCAGTCATTCTGGGAGCTCTTCATTGTTTGAGTTCCAAAGTGTGCAGTCTTTCCAGGAGTCTGGAGGGTACCTGTGTTTTTCCTTTGATTCTTCTTTATTTATGATGATCCTCCCTCCCTCCACCTTTAGTTCCATACCTCAGTGATAGGGGGGATAACTTTCACTTCTATTTTATCAATCCCCTGTTCTTCCTTATGTAGATCCTCTGTATTTGTTCAATATTGAAGCTGGACTGGGCTTGGGAGGCTGTGCTGTCTTTTTGCAGTTTTGAGACTTAATTAAGGTGAAATGGGGGAGTTATGGTTCAAAAGCTATCTGCAAATCACAGTATCCACTGACTGGTGTGTGGACCCCCTGGAACTCACTTCCCACCACCTTATAATCTGTCCATGTAGTGGGGACATAGGTATGCCTCCTGAAACCAAAATGAGATAATACAAAGAAAAAGAACAGATAAAGGAAGAAGGGAGATGAAAGAGAGATGAAGAGAAAGAAGGAGAAGAAGGAAGACAGGCACACAAATGAACAGATAAACACACAGTCAAAACAAGCAAACACAAACAAAAAAATTAAAGATGCATTCTCCCTCAAATATACCCATATGCAAGAAAAAAAAAAGAGGGAGAAATAAGGGCAGGTCAGATCAGAAGACACTTGTAGAAAGCTATGTTTAGAGAACGTGGAGTAAAAAAGAGAAAAAAATCTCCCTTTTATGATTGTTTCTGAAACTTCAAGTTCCAGTTCCTTTTCTTTTTTTCATTTTTTTGGTTTGCTTTGTTTTGTTTTTTACTAGTGTGTCTCCAGCACCACTGCTTTTATTGGCAGTTAAGAGTGGGCTTTGGTATGTAGCTCCTCCCCTCTGCTCTCAGCCTGCAGGCCAATTGGGCTACTCTCCACATGGGTCAGTTGCCTCATGGACTGCTGGGGGAAGGAGGATGACTCCGGGACTCATCCAAACTCAGCCACTGTCTTCCACTCAGACTACACGTGTCCATGCTTGATCCAGTGTGGGAGATGGGGCTTCTATCTCTGCAGTATGGTGCACCAGGAGTATCCTCCCTTGGCAAATGATAGTTATCCCAGAGGGCTATGGAGATCACCCCTCAGTCTCTGGATACAGGCTGCCCAGAATAAGGGGAACTAGAGAAGTACCCTGCCAGGTTCCAGGGCAGAGAAATTCAAAATGATGTCCATCAGTGTCTTATCCTTTAACAGGGCTCAGCTTCAGATCTCCTCCCTGCATCTTCTCCATGAACCCACTGTCAGTAGTGCCCAACCATTGCTGCATATGGTGGTGTGAGCCAGGTGCCAGGTGTCAAGAGGCAACTGATCTCTGCTGCCTTTTCTGAGAGGTTCCCTTGGTATGTAGAATACTTCTGTGCATGGTGGGTGCCAAATTCAAAACAGCAGCAAATTGCAGCTGCTTCTGCAGGAAGGCCTTGGGCGCTTGATCCTGTGTCTCCTCTCAGTTGGACATTTGCTCACCCACTTGCACACACAGACACAGATTAGTCCTTATGCACATTCACCCAGCAGAGACTCTCACACTCTGACTAGTTCCTTTGCTGTCTTGCTCCCAGCTGAAAAACAACAGAATTTTAAATTAGAAATTAATAACAGAGCTATTTCTAGAAAATCTCTCCGTATCTGGAAACTAAATAATATTGCTAAATAATCCATGGATCAAATAATAAACTGAAAAGTATTTTAAGAATGAACTGAATATGAAATATGAAAAGGAACTGAACTAAAACATAAAATTTAAAAATATATTTTAAAATATGTGAGATGTCAGCAAACTTAGAGGAGAATGTATAGCTTTAAAAGCTAATATTAAGCCGGGCTCGGTGGCTCAGCCTGTAATCCCGTGCTTTGGGAGGCTGAGGTGAGTGGATTGCCTGAGCCCGTGGGTTTGAGACCTGCCTGGGCAACTTGGTGAGACCTCATCTCTACAATAAATCAAAAAAT
>CAUYQG010068209.1:0-12505 GCA_963574415.1 Tarsius wallacei
CTGTAGTTCCAGCTACTTGGAAGGCTGAGGCGGAAGGATCGCCGGAGCCCAGCAGGTCGAGGCTGCGGTGGCCGGGAGCGGCCACTGCACTCCAGTCTGGGCGACAGAGTGAGACTCCAACTCAAAATATATATATATATATTTTGAGTCTGGGCGACAGAGTGAGACTCCAACTCAAAATATATATATTCTAAGAGAAGGACAGATATATATATATATCTGTCCTTCTCTTAGAATATAAATTCTATAAGGATAGCGCAATGTTGTCTTCTTTTCTGTAGTATCCCCAGATCTGAGTAGCAATACACAGATTAGATAGTGATTAGATGACAGTGAAATGAATGAATAAAGCCTCCTTATTTTGGCCTACTTTGAAAACCCAACCACCTTAGACTTCATTCAGTAACATCAGGTATACTCTCTCTTTTTTTTTTTTTTTTTTTTTGAGTTGGAGTCTCACTCTGTCAGACAGCCTGGAGTGCAGTGGCATGCTCACGACGACACCAGCGTCAACCCGCTGGGCTCGGGTGATCCTTCCACCTCAGTCTTCCAAGTAGCCAGAACTACAGGCACACACCCCCACACCCAGCCAATTTTTTGATTTATTGTAGAGATGAGGGCTCATCAAGTTGTCCAGGCTGTTCTCAAACCCATGGATTCAGGCAATCCTTTTACCTTGGCCTCCCAAAGTGCTGGAACTACAGGCTTGAGCCACCGTGCCTGGCAGGTATATTCTTAACGGTGGCTACTGATATTCTTCATGTTTCATTTTAAAGAGGAAGAAGAAAGAAACTTTTCATTTCCCTAGAATCTTTCATCTCTGGCCTAACAACAACAACAAGCTCTGCTTCTGCTTGGCCTCTTCTGTATTGGATAGTTTTTCAAGATTTTTTTAAAAAAAAATTATCAAAGTCAACTCTGTACATGATTTAAGCATCTGACCAAAGAACTCATTTATTTTTTTCACTCCTATTAATATGCTATCATTGTTAGGAAGACACAAAAAATAAAGGTCTAAAAATTTATTTAGTAGAGCAAAAGATGGGCTAAATGTCATATTTTTTATGTTTATTTTTAAAAGATTAGATTGTTCCTATTTTTGTTAGATTAAAACTAACTTGGTGAAAATTTTCCTCAATAATCGAGTAGCTTTTGCATAAACTGTACAAGAAGGCCTCTAAAAGTTTGTGGGAATAAATGGAATTAAAAGATAAAAATAAAAAATATAAACTTTATTTCTTAACATAAGCTTCATTAAATTCAAGATACTTTTGTACACATTGGTAATAGCCATTAAGTTTATTTCAACGGCACCAAGGGTCCTGAGGATTTAATCATGTCAACATAGTCTTTTTTATATTAGTAACTAAAAATGGATGACCTTTGAAAATTATTTAAGATGAAACAAAAAGAAGTCAGAAGGAGCCAAATCAGGACTGTAAGGTGGAAGTCTAATAATTTCCCATTGAAACTCTTACTAAATTGCTTCATTAGATGAGAGGAATGACCAGAAGAATTGTCTTAGAAGGATGCTCTGGTGAAGCTCTCCAGCAATTTTCTTCAAGGCTTTGGCTAAGTTTCTCAAAACACTCTCATAATAAGCAGATGTTATTGTTCTTTGACCCTCCCGAAAGAAAACAAGCAAAATGTCTTAAATATTAAAAACAAAAACAAAAAACACACACATATTGTTGAGACCTTTGCTCTTGACCTATTCACTTTTGCTTTAACTAGAAAACTCCCACCTCTTGGTAGCCATTGTTTTGATTGTGCTTTGTCTTTGGGACCATATTGGTGAAACCATGTTTCATCATCTGTTACAATTCTTCAAGAAAATGTTTCAGGATCTTGATTATACTTGTGCAAAATTTCCATTGGAAGCTCTGCATTTGTCTGCAACTGGGTGCCCATAGAATGGAAAGTTTACACAATTCAATCTGAATTATGTAAGCTGAATCATTTGAGATGTCTGTGGTGTTAGCTATTATTTTTGCTGTTAATCATCAGTCTTCTTCAATTAGGACATTCACAAGATTAATTTTTTTCTTACAAAGTGCCTTGGATAATATGTAATGGGTTTTATCTTCAACATCAACTTGTCCTTTTTAAAAATGAGTTATCCATTTGTAAATTGATTATTTCTTTGTGGTATTGTCTCCATAAACTTTTCATGAAGCATCAATTACTTCACCATTCTTCCACCTCACTTCACTATAAATTTGATGTTTGTTCTTGCTTCAATTTTAGCAGAATTCATGTTGCTCTTATAAAAGGTACAAATTCAAACTGATAAACTGATATCTTTCCGTTCTTAGTGTCTCAAACTAGATCCTATTCAGACATACTACAAGAAGTTAGTACAAGTTTATTTTGGTACCAAAAAAACTGAGATTCATGAATAGTTTTTCATGGTATGTATGTTCCATTAATTTTTTGAAGACCTCTTCATATTTCTTAAAATGTTTGACTGTTTACCATTTACAAAGTACATTTAAATATATTATAGTTGGTATTCTCAACAATCATGTGAGAAAATGGATTTCCTTTATACCAATTAAAAATAAGCCTCAGAAATGTTTATCAACATACTGAAAATTACAAATCTAAGAACAGGAGGAGCAAATATATGAACTTTGATCCATCTGTTCTTCTAAAATGACTCTCAAAAAAAGAGAAGTTTCTTCTTCAACTATTAATATTTAATTCTTGAACCAAGTCAAGTACTTTTTTACTTGACTTGCTACCTAATCTCTCATTACAGTATTATAGAAGATAATTGCTATGTAGAAATGGATTAGATTCTCACAGGAGAGTTTCCCAAATGTGGTTAAAAACCACACAAGCCATCAATACTTACGTTTCAAATCACTTAAGCATAAAAGCAGTCATTGTTGTCTGTTTCAGAATGCACAGTTGTTGAACTCCATCTATCTTATTTGTTTTGAAATTAACAGTTGTGTACCCTCCCATTGCTAATAACTCCCATTGACCTTTAAAGTTGATACTGCCTTTAAAGAACTAGAAAAACCACCTGTTCACAGCATTAGTCAGCAACACAAGTATAATCCACTGTTCCCAGCGCATTAAGGTTTCTAGATTACTCTAGCTAGATTAAGCCATTACACAAATAAGTTTTAGTCAAGTACATATGAATGGTTGACAGAGAATCTTAGGTGAAAGAGAAGTTTCAGGTCTTTCACAGTCAAATTGTATAAGTTTTAGAGTACTGTATCTTCTCTAGACAATAGACTCTGTCTTGTATCTCCAGAAGTCATGCTTACTATGGAAATGTCACCAGAAGCTGTTTCATACTGTAAAGAGAGAGACAGCCTCTTCTGGAATGGATGTTACTTTGTAAGACATTTTATTCAGGGTAAACAATTTCATTGTATTATAGCCCTCTTAAAAATAGATCGTGAGTAATGTCACATACAATTAAATAGGGGTTCTTTGAATTGGGTTAGCTTATGGATTCTAATGCAATGGACAGAGGATCAAATCTGAAGTAAAGCCTGGATACAAGCATAGCTCCACCATTTATGCAGTTAATTGTAGTTGAGTCCTTTAGTCACTCTGATCTGATTCCTTATCAATAAAGTGAGGGGTCTAGTACAGGGAATTACTAACAAGTCTCTCAGATCTAATATGTCACAAATGTATTATTTTAAAGTATTACAAAGTAAAATTATATCCACAAAGCATCACAAACTTGTTTTTTTTTTTAAGTTACTGGAGTTATAAAAGTTGAAGACATAAAGATAGAGTGATAGAAAGTAAAATCTCAATGTATCTATATTCCAGCTGACCACTACTGTGAAAATTTGTAGTCATCTAAATAATCTACTTACTTGCTATACGACTTGATCATAGACAACATAATTAGTCTGATTTAGCTCCCTTTTTCTCTGAAAGTATTATTTTAAATGTTCACCAAGACTCTGAGTTTCTTGGAGGAACTCAGTGGGAAGAAGATGTAGGGAGCTTTACTCTATCATTGTTATTAAATAGATTTGTGAACTTAAGCGAATCACTCAGTTTCTCTGAGTTTTTAATTTCCAAGTTCTAATTTGCTAACTGTGAGGCACCTGGGGGATAAAAATAAACAACTTCGAAGGCTCTTTCATGTCCAAAGATATTTCAGCAGAACCATCTATGAGAGATAGATGCAATGTCTTAGATGTTGTTATGGATATTTGTTTTCTCCCAAAATTCATATGCTGAAATCCTAACCTCTAATGTGATGGTATTAGGAGGTGAGGTCATTAAGAGGTGATTAGATCATATGTGATATTAGAAGTAGAATGTCATCTCTTTAGATGTTTTACATTAACAGTATGCCCTCAAAGTTGTCTTTTATTAACTTGCTCATTGTTTATTAATTTTTAAAGTAATCTAATGATATTTTATATTTATGCTTTTAAACATACACAAGTATATAACTAAGCAAATAAGTGATAAAAGTAAAGCTATTAACTTTAGATCTTAAATGCAAATAACCATCAGCATATTAAATTTATAAATATATAATATATGCCTAATAGAATCTGTCATCTTCATAGACTGTAATAGTTTAAGAAGGAAACAGACAAAATGCATTTACTATCTTGCGTATTGATTTGTATTTCTCTGCGATTATAGTACCTAGTATAATTTCAACCATTTATGTTAACCAAAATAATCAATATTTTTTTCCTCTAGACACACAAAGAAGCTGGAAAATGAGACATCAACCAATATCTATGTAATTGTTTTCCATGAGTACATATTTTATATTACTTGTTATACATTTTAATAAATTTGAGATAAATACATGTTGATATGTCTCATTCAAGGGCATTTAAATGCTCTATTAATCTGTAGCATTCTGTATATAGATGTTAGAAACAAGTGAAATCCAATATGATATTTCTTTTATTTGTACTTAGATGTGGTTAAGGTATGCACACATTATTTATTTATGCTATTTGAGTCAGAGTCTCACTCTGTCACCCAGGGTGGAGTGCAGTGGCATGATCAAGGCTCCCTGCAACCTCAAGTTTTTGGGCTTGGGCAATCCTTTTGCCTCAGGCTCCAAATTAGCTGGAACTACAGGTGTGCACCACCATATTCAGCTATTTTTTTTTTTTTTTGGTAGAGATAAAGGTCTCACTATGTTGAATTCCTGGTCTTCAACAATCCTCCCGCCTCGGCCTTCCAAAGTACTGGGATTACAGGCATGAGCCACCATGCCCGGCCAAGGTATTCATATAATATTTATTAACTGGCTTAATTTAATATCAGCTTGAAGTCTTAAAGCCAACTAAGATCCAGAAATTACAAAACTTACCAACACATTAAGCCCTTAAGATTTGTAACATAAGAATTCCCAACTGGGCGCGGTGGCTCAGCCTATAATCCCAGCACTTTGGGAGGCCAAGGCGAGAGCATTGCCTGAGCCAGGGGTTTACCAGCCTGGACAACTTGGTGAGACCTTGTCTTTATAATAAATCACAAAATCTAGCCGGGCATAGTGACATGCATCTATAGTTCCAGCTACTTGGAAGGCTGAGGCAGAAGGATCGCCTAAGCCCAGCAGGTCGAGGCTGCAGTGGCCATGAGTGAGACAAAGAGTAGCCATGGGTGACAAAGAGTGAGACTCCAACTCAAAAAAAAAAATTCCCAATATTAAATCTCTAAAAGACACTCATAATTACAATTTTATTGGACTAAGCATAATTTTATATTTGTTAACCTTATTTAAGTTGTGAATACAGCAACAAATTGCTGGGTCTATAGAACTAAATAAAACACTTCTGAAGGACACAAAGAGAACACTAAGGAAAGTTCTTACAAGTTTTTGAGCAGGTGAGGCAAGCCAACGTTTGTCCAAAGAACATCAACCTGATGAGATCTGAACTCCTCAGCAGTCGTTGAAGTGGTCTGAAGGATGGCCTTCTAGAACCTGTATCTGCCCTCCCTCTAAACTTTCTCCTGTAGATTCACAAAGTGAAGAAGGTGTTAGTTTTTAGGCAGTTTTTCACCATGGATAATAATTTTCAAATTTAAACAGCAAAGAGAAGGATCATTAAAATGATTTTTCATTCCTAGAAGACAAAATAATTTTTAAAAATAGACTTAGCAATAACAAATAAGAAATTAGGTGATCAGATATAAATAGGGTAATAAGAAATTAAGTGACCAGATGTAGGCTGGTTCCCATGTATCTCATGAATGGAGAGATTCCTGAGTCAAAGGTTCAAGGGACCCCAGAGTAATGCCCTCTCCTGAGTCACAGATGTCGTGCCTCAGCAGCAATGGACAGGGGTTAGTGGATCCTTGAGTATTATTGACTGCTGCCTCCAAAATACCAACAGAAAAATCTGCTGCTCAAACAAAGCTAAGTTTATTAGACTTACTGAAACAGGGAGAAGACCTCTTTAATAGTGTCTTAGTAGTAAATCAGAAAGGGAGAAGTCAAGGGAGGATATTTACAGCATTGCAAGGATTAGGGTGAAAGATTTTCTGAAAAGCAAGACTCTAGTTGGGAGGGGGAAGAGTTTATGTCATAATACTTTTGAATGGTGGATGTAGTGAAAAGGGGACCTTGAAAATCTATCGATGAATAAGTTATTAGTCTTGTTAAATAAGCAATTTGAGATTGTTTGCAGTCTTGCCTTCCTGGAACAGTTGTTTCTTGGAGCAAGTAGCTATTTTTTCCTGGTCTCAGTATTGTCTAGTATATTCCCCCTCAGAACTGTCTGGCACAGTGACAAATTTGTACGGTTGTTTTTGGTTTTCATAATTTACAACACAGAGGTTACAAGTATGGGCTTTGGAGATACACTGACTATTTTCAAATCCCAGTTACTTAGTTTACTAGCTGTGTTACTGGAGCCACTGAATTCACTTCTCTTAGCCTTGATTTTTCTCATCTGGCATATATGTATATATATATATATACACACATAAATGTGTGTGTGAATATATATATATTCCTGATACTGTTTTAATTATACCATATATGTATTGGCAGTTTCAGACACTGAAATATTTGTCTAAGCCTTTACAACAGCCCAATGAGAAAAACACACTCAAACCCTTTTGCTGATGAAGAAACAGAAACAGAGTCAGATCGTGACTGCAAGAAAGTGGAGGAGTCCTGATCTGACCCCTGGTGAACTTCAGAGATGTCATAGTCAATAGCTATGCTATACGGCCTCCTGCAGGCTCACTGGGAGGGCCAAATGAGATATTGCACGGCCAGTCTTGATTAATGACATTTCATTCAATGTCTTTTTGTTCAATGAGTGCACCTTGTGATAAGATGGTTTCTTGTCCAGGGTTGGGTCCTACCTTGCACCCTGAACGGCCAGAATAGGCCCTGGCCACCTGCCATCTTGAACTACAGTCATTGGGTGAGTCATTATCTTACTTTTTGAATATTCTTTCTCAAAATTATATATAGCTCACATTTATTTCAGTTTTAATATTAGAAGTTTTGGGGATATTTATTTTAAAGATTGGTGATGTCATCGTGACTAAAGAAATATGCCATAGGAGCCTTTTTATATCAATTAGCTTATTGGAAAACTGGTTATATTTTATACATCATTTTATATAAAGTCAAAGTTTCCAAGGACCTATCCAGGACATTAAGTGAGCTTACAGTACAACACTCAGTCCCTGGCACAGGATGAGTGATCAATATTAGCTGCTACTATTCAACTATTAAAATGAAAATCCAGTGAAAATGCAGAGTTTAGAAGATAACAAAATGTAAATTGCTTTTTCTCTGACAGAGATTTCTGATGGTTCAAATTGTAAAAGTCATGGTTCTTCAAAAAGAGAAAGAAATTTTTCCCTATAAAATAAAAACTGGAAGCATCTAATTAAACCCCTTGCCAGTGCACCAAATGGCCAGAGATTTTAGGCTTAACAGAAATTCTATATTATGCACCCCTTGCTATCCCCACCAGAAAGACAGGAAAGTGTCATTCTTCCAAGTTGGAATAAAGGGTAGATCATCTCCATGTATCAGTATTTTCTCTCCATGTTAACTCTTACTTCCCTGACCCACCTGAAAATCCCACTGGCTGGAGAAATGAGTAAATGCCTTTTTCTATCCAGGCAGCTCCTCCCCAGACCACAAAATTGTCAGACAGCAAAGGGACCAAATGGTCCTCAAGGTTATGTCTGTGTTATCCTGGTGGAGCAACATGATAGTAATAAACATAGATTGAGTAAATGCATTTTGAATTCATGCTGTATAAAGCACTCTCTAAAGTGCTCTGTGTCTGCTCTTTTAGCACTCCTTCAACCCTGTGATATAGGTACTATTATGGTAAGTACCACTGTAAAGAAGAATGAACCAAGGTACAGCGAGGTTAAATTACTTGCCCTGACTCACACAGCTAAGTAAGTCACAGAGATTGTGCTTATAATGACTTTGCTATGCTGCTGATAGAACCATTCAGCTACTCTCCAGCTGACATGGTTTCATGCTCTACTTCTGAATAATCCAAGTTCCCTCATCACCCAAAAGAGCAGGAAAGGGGTGCCATGGGTCATATTCTGTTTGTTCCCAGAATAGGAAAGCCACATGGAAGCAGCAACTTAAAGAGAAATCTATAGTTAGTTAGGAGTGATGAAGATTTAAAACAGATGTTAGGAGAAAGAAAAGGGGAGAGGCACCATGATAATTACACTCAGTGGTGCTTTTTAAATGGCATACATTCAGTTAAATATAGGGAGTTTGCTACAGGCAGAGAGAACAGCGCACAAGCAGGTTTCAGAAAAGTCCCATATCAAGACAAACTTAAAGAGACATGGAAAAAAACTAAAAGGCAAAATTTTGACCTAGAGGAGGGAAAAGTACAGGTCAAGTTGAAGCAAAGGGAAAAAGTGAGGAGGATGGCACAGAACTGGCACCGAGGTAGGCCTGAGTTGATTGACTGAATGGGAGTGTCATTAGACCACTGCTTTTAGCAGGAATTTTATCGCCAACTGACCTAATTGTCTCCTTGCAAAAAAAAAAATTTCCTATCCCTAACAGGGTGGCAGATGTATTTCAGTGGAGCACAGAGTAGGACTGTGACTGGCCAGAATAAAGGCCCACGTGGCTGAAGAATCCATCCAAGATCTGCTTAGGACAGGCTTGTAGAAATCTGGTGTCATGATGAGAAGAAATGTTATTTGTTGCCTTTTTTTTTTTTTTTTTTGAGGAAATGTGTGGATAAACCTACTTTGGAGTAGAAACTGAGCCCTAGGCCTGCTACAGCTGGAATCCAGGTTTCAGGGCAGAAAAGAAACCAGTTTCTGTAAGGAATTTGATGAGGAAGAAGCCAGAGGGAGGCGAGAGGAAGGCCAGGAGAGCTGGGGGAGGAGACAGAAAGGAGCCGTGGTAGCCAAAGTCAGGAGTTGAGCTTGCCGCTTTGCGAGAAAGCAGCAATGACTAATGGGTATTTGAAGTTCCTGCACAGGAAGAGATATGACACCCTCCACCATCTTCCTCAGTAAGCATTCTCACTCTAGGAAGCCCTTTTGGCCCTCCAAGTCACGTTGCCTGGGCCCCGTTCTGTGAGAGTTCAGTCTTGCTTCTGGTTCTGGTTGTCTCATAAGCTACAGCAGCTGCTCAGTCTGCAAGGGACCTGAAACACCAGGGGACTCCGTGCCACTGGAGCCAGGGGATGAATGTCCTGTCATGAACAATTCTTGGAGGTACCCTGTACATTTTGCAGGAGTTCTGCCACAATGGAGCCATGCTGTCTACAGCAGTGACCTTGATAATACATCATTTAATGTTTTCTTTTTGTGACTCACACTCCTTCTCCCTCACCCCACCTTCCTGAAATCACTTTTCAGATGAACTCCTCACACTGAATTCTTGTCTAAGTTTGCTTTGAGGAGAACCAGAAACTAAGACAGTCACCACTGTGTTTGTGTGAACCAAATCTTCACATTATGAGCAGGCACTACCTCCTGCATTCAGTCTGACAAAGGGCAAACCAGCAACTCCCTATAAGAACACAGAGCCTCATAGACAAGGAGTGAGTGATATTCAAGTGACTCTGGGACTTGCTGTCAAAGATATATGTTTCCCTTCCTTTCATTCATTTTAAGTTTCCATCAAAGCATCTGGCTGCCTTGTTCCCCTGATTCCTGCAAGCAATGATACTAATTACACATACAGTCTAGTTAAAAAATGGGCAAAAGATTTGAACAGGCACTTCACAAAGGAAGACATACAAATTGCCCATAAGCATGTAAAAACTCTCAGCATCATTAGTTATCAGGAAAAAGAAAATTAAAACCACAAGGAGAAGCCACTACACACTCACTAATGTGGCTAAAATTAAAAAGAATAATATCATCAAATTCTGATTTGAATATAGAGCAACAGCTGGTGGAAATATAAAATGGTATGACCACTTTGGAAAACAGTTTAGACATTTTATGTAAAACTAAACAAATACTTATGGCCCAGCGCTTTCACTCAAAAAAGACTTCCCAGCCGGGCTCGGTGGCTCAGCCTGTAATCCCGCGCATTGGGAGGCTGAGGTGAGTGAATTGCCTGAGCCCGCGGGTTCGAGACCCGCCTGGGCAGGCGAAACCTCATCTCTACAACAAATAAAAAAAAATTAGCCGGGCGTGGTAGCGCACGCCTGTAGTTCCGGCTACTCAGAAGGCTGAGGCGGAAGGATCGCCGGAGCCCAGCAGGTCGAGGCTGTGGTGGGAGCGGCCACTGCACTCCAGTCTGGGCGACAGAGTGTGACTCCAACTCAAAAAAAAAAAAAAAAAAAAAATACATCATCTGATGTGTGATAGGTGACAACCAAGATTCTCATGTATAAACCCTGTGTACTTACCTCCCTTTGAGTGTGGGCAAACTTATGAATGTAATGTGATAGTGCTCCCATGATTAGGTCACTAAGCTGTTAACTTTAAATTAATCAAAAGAGATATTAGTCTAGGTGAGTTTTTTAAACTTTATGTTTTTAAATAAAGCTCTTATGGCTGTCTGTGAAGACGAAGGCTCCAACTTTTATAAAGCTAATGCATTCTGCCAACAAACATATGAGCTGGGAAGAGAATCCCGTTTCAAGGGGAACTCCAGTGTCCAGCTCAGTGCTAGGCACAAGTAGGCACTCAGTATTGGGTTTTGAATCAATGGATTTCTTGATAGATATTATTTAAGAGTAGTATTTAAGAGAAGTTAGTTATCAACAATAAATATTTAAATAATTTGCGAAACAAATATGAAACAAAATCTTTAATCTTCACTTAATATATAATAGTTTTCTAATACTAGTACTGAGATTTGAATAATGTAAGCATAACTCCTCTTTACATTCACTATATTTCATCAGAAGTCCCCTACAGATTTTGAGATGCTGTGCTTCTGATCTCCTTTTATACTTGGTTCATATCAGCAGCCAGTTGATGCTGATGGATAGCTACGTGAGCTCTTGATTACCTCTCTGTATTTGAAAATCCCAAAGGGGCTCGGTGGCTCAGCCTGTAATCCCTCGCCTGGGGAGGCTGAGGTGAGTGGATTGCCTGAGCGCGCGGGTTCGAGACCCGCCTGGGCAACCTGGCGAGACCTCATCTCTACAATAAATCAAAAATTAGCCAGGCGTGGTAGTGCACGCCTGTAGTTCCAGCTATGTGTAAGGCTGAGGCGGAAGGATCGCCGGAGCCCAGCAGATCGAGGCTGCGGCCACTGCACTCCAGTCTGGGCGACAGAGTGAGACTCCAACTCAAAAAAAAAAAAAAAGAAAAGAAAATCCCAATGAAACTGACAAATAAATATATAAATAAGGAAGGGGAAAAAGCAGGACAGGTTGGTGTTAATTGGCCAACCATTTTATGAAGAATTTTGGAAGACATTATATGAAGGAAAATGGTAACTTTGTAGTGGAGGAGCATGCCAGATACCACATTAGAAACTCTATCAGCAAAATTAGTATTACAAATAATAAGTCATGTCCATACCAACTGCCCATGATCTGATGCATTGAGAAAAGAACACCATCATTTCTTCAGGCCAAAATGTAGTCTCAATACAACCATGAGTATGTATCATGCAAATACTAATTAAGGGATATTCTAAAAATAGCTGACCTTATCAGTTCAGAAGTGTGAAGGTGTGAAATAAGAGAATATGGAGTACATATCATATATTTAAGGATATTAAAGAATTGACAACAAAATACAATGTGGAATCCTGGTTTGGATCAGATCATAAAAAGGACAATAATGGGCAAAATTCGACCAATGTATACAGATTAGTTAACAGTTTTGTCTATATTAATGTTTGTTTCCAAATTTGTACTGTCTCCATATAAGATGTTAACACTAGGGAAAGAAAGTAAAGGGTATATGAAAACTCACTGTATTATTATTTTTGCAACTTTTTAAAGAAAATACTTTATTTAGGTATGATTGACATATAAAAGACTGTACATATTTAATATACACATCTTAATGAATTTTGGGATAAGTATATAAACTCATAAAACAATCACCA
>CAUYQG010068210.1:0-23298 GCA_963574415.1 Tarsius wallacei
ACTAAAAACTTCCCATACCTATGAAAAGCAATAAACTACATTGAGAAAGCTCTCACTCCTTGAGAAAGGTCAATGAATTCCAAGTAGGACAAATGCAAAAAGACCCACAAACACATCATAGTAAAAATCCTAAAAGTCAAAAGTATGAAGCAAATCTTGAAAGCAGCAAGAGAAAAACGACATGTCTCTTACAAAGAAACCACAATAAGATTAACAGCTGACTTCTCAGACAGAACACTGGAGACAGTGGCACAAATAAAAATATAGTCAATCAAGAATCGTATCCAGGAAAGTTGTCTTTCAAAAGTGATGGTAAAGTAAAGTTTCCCAGATAAACAAAAAACTTAAAAAACTTGTTATTAGCAAACCCTCTATATAAAAAGTACTAAAGGAAATTCTTCAGGCTGAAGATAATCCCAAATAGTAAGTAATTCAAATCCATACAAAAAGCACCAATAAAGGTAATATTGTATAATTACAAATGACACTTTAAATACATATTTTTCTCTTTTCTTCTCTTATCTAAAAGCAATTCTATAAAATTTTTACCTATCTATCTACATATATAGATACCTATCTACAAAGGGGGATCCCCCAAAACTGGAATTTATTTATAAGATACTGTCTATCTTACACATTTAAATGTCAGTTATCTTCAAAGTACTCTCTGTTTGATGCAATATACCTATCAAGATGCTTTTTTCACTGCTCAGAACAGTTTTTGAACTTGTCAATTTTGATGCTTTTTAGTACTTCTGCTGTTTTTGTTTCACATCTTCCACATCAGCAAAATGTTTTCCTTTGAAGACATTTTCCATCATGGGAAACAAAAAAAGTCACTCGTGGTGAGATTGGGTGAATAGAGAGAGTGGGACATGGGGGTCACGCCGTTTTTTGGTCAAAAACTGCTAAGCACTCAGAGTGGTATGGGCAGGTGTGCTCATTAATCACACATCATGAAATTAACAAACACATTGAAAAACTTTCCAAAGGAAAAAAAACAAATCCACTGAAGCTGAAGTCAGTCTCTCACAACAATGCTAGCTGGTAAACTGATGCTGATGGGTTCCTAGATTACTTACCTAGTAGGGAAATCTTGCACCACAAGGGGTCCAATCTCCAAAAAATAATTCCGTTTCTGGAGGGGTTCCCCCTCATATATAGATATACAGAGAGATA
Organism: Tarsius wallacei; assembly: GCA_963574415.1. Taxonomy (NCBI): domain Eukaryota; kingdom Metazoa; phylum Chordata; class Mammalia; order Primates; family Tarsiidae; genus Tarsius; species Tarsius wallacei. Next base: position 1,180 of record CAUYQG010068210.1, read on the forward strand.
ACCGATAAGTTTATAACACAAAAATGTAATATATGTGTAATGAATGTTTTTGCCAGTAATAGCATAAAAGAGGTGAGTGAAAGCAAAACTATAATGGGCTAAGGAAATGACTACAGGTAATAAAGTAATAATTGAAAGAAAAGAGAGAAAGAAAGGAAGGAAGGGAGGAAGGAAAGAAAAAAGGAAGGGAGGGAAGGAAGGAAGAAGATGAAAAATGAATGAAAAGGGAAGAGAAAAAAGAAAAGAAATTACCCATGCTTGTTTCATCAAAGTTATCTTTTTTTTTTTTTTTTTTTTTTTTGAGTTGGAGTCTCACTCTGTCACCCAGGCTGGAGTTTGGTGGCCGCTCCCCGGCTAAAGTTGTCTTTCTTAGCAGTCACTTGCTAAGTTCTTGCTATTCCTCTTCTGGGTGCTCAACCCCACTCTGGTCCTGAAACAACCCTGATGTCACAGATGGTATAACAGGAAAGACAAGCCCGTTTTGCTGCCAGTACTTTTTAGAATCTCTTTATCTCCCAGTTAAGACTCTTCCCTATTGGTCAAACACTAATCATGGGTTCTTGTCTCTGCTTTCCCTACCACACATTCCAATTTAGAATCCTGTTTGGAATCAGAAATCCTTCCCCAAATCCCATCTCACTGACTATGCCTCATCACAATTCTAAACATCTTTGTCCAGAGGCTGGTTCTTTCTATAATTCAGTTGCTGGCTTACCTTCAGGGACCTGTTGAGAATGGACACTGAAACCACTATAATGTTATCACTTGCTTAGACAGAATTTCTGGATGTTGTGTACCATCAGTCCCCACCACTATTTTCACGCTCCAATACACACACACACACACACACACACACACACACACACACACACAAGCATGCACATGCACTCAGCATTAGACATCCTTGAATACCAAAACCTTCAAGAAGCAAGTCAGGGTCTGCCTTGACCTTTCACACTTGTCCCTTGAGCCCTAAAGCTGACATCCTTTCCCAGCCCTTGTCTATAAGAATCATTAAGAATTAGCATGATTTTTGGATCTTTGTTTTTCTTTTGGCAAATTTGCCTGAATTTGAACAGTGAATGCATTAAAGTCTTTTCAGTATTGATCTCAAAGCTTACAGATGTAAGCAGGTTATTAGCTTTTCTACTAAGTACATTTATAACATAATTTTCTGCATCCTTACACTCAAGTTGGTTTTGCTGATTTGTTTATTACTTTTGCTGGTCATAGCATGCTTGCTGCAAGCTACGTAGCTCCCCTCTTCCCTATCGTCTGCTCTCTTTCTTGCCAAAAGCAAAGAAAAGGATCTCATCATCTATTTTACGCAGAAATCAGAAAAACCGAGAAGATAGAATGGAACTCAAAGTCAGAAGAAATATAGTCTAATGAGAGTCTAGAAAAATCATGTGCTTTAGTTTAAGGATTTTCTGTTATCTGTTTTTGCATAAGGATTTAGTATTTTGACACTAAAAACACTAAATCCTTGTGGGTGTGTGTGGGTGTGTGTGTGTGTGTGTGTGCACGTGTGTAGTCATCTATGTTTTGTGTATTTAAGGTTCTTGGATAAGTAGCCTCTGGTCATGAAAGAATTATTAAACTAACAAAAGGACTGTGAGAAAATATTTCAAAATAATTTTACTTTCAGCAAATCATTTTATTTCTAAGTCTAAGTTTGTATCTGAGATAGTTCAAGACTTTATAATGAGTGAAATGACCAGTGAACTGGAAAGAAACTGAGGTTCTAATCTAGCATTTTCCTGAGCCAGAAAATATAGAGTTCCTTAATAGCACTCCAACCAAAGGGATAAGAAGAAGCTTTTCATTTCTAACATTCTATTAACTTTTTAAATTTTAATATTATTGTTTCAACTTTGGGAACTTAGATCACATATTTAAAATTCTGTCCTTTCTAGTGGAAACAGATTATTTTTAGAGTTGTTTTAGAGTATCATGGTAATTTTTAATAGGCAAAACATCCATGACCTAACATCCTTTTCTTAAATCTGAACACTAAATACTGATATGGGAAATGTTCTTTAATTTGTTGACAACAATAGTTCAGTGTTTTAAAAGTAACAAAGCACATCTCAATTTTTAAGTGTCAAAATTAGGTTTATAATATTAGTTTATATATTTTCTTTGGTCAAAAACAATAAAAACAAAACTAACCTCCTGCTTCTAAGAGAGCTTTGGAAATGGTCCATGTATTACATAAATCAAATACTCATGTTTCCACTGGATTGATCTAGGCATTAATAAGTTTAGATTTCTTTTTTTAATTACTTTTCTTTGGTTTTCAAGTTTGAAGATGGCTGTGATTAAAACATACAATGGTATTATGCATCCACATTTATACTTAGTCCTATAATTTTTTGTACATTGAACATTCACTGCAGCCACAATTGTACCTTATAAATCTATGCTAATTGGTAGCTACTAGTTTCCTTTGTTAATTCAAATTCAAGCCCATAAATCATGATGCATTTAATCTATATTCTTTCTTTTACAGGATAAAAATAACAATATTGTATGATTTTCATGACTTAGTCATCACAAAATAATTAGTGTCAGTAATCAACAATAACTCAGTACAAGTATTCTTGCAATTCTCAATTGAATAGACTGAGTGAAAGGTGTGATTTTCAAAAGACATGTTTTATTTTAAAACTAACAATACTGCCAAATGTTTTAGACATTTTTGTAATACAGATAATGACACTGTGATGAATTCAACTAGAAATTCCAAACTCATTTCAAATAGCTGGCTCATTCTTAAGAGTCACATTCCTGCCTTTGCAATGTGCATTCTCCACATCAATACTGCAAAAGAAACACTTAACACGCCCTGATGAATATAACAATTATAACACAAAAGAAATCATTAATGCATCAGAACAGAAGAGTGTGGTCTGTTAGCATCTAATTAGGCGTCTGCTGTAATTATACTCCATTTGAGAAATTTTCTTAATGTAAAAATGATAAAAACAAATCATGGGTATTCACTTAGTTTAATTAGTTAGCAACACTAAGACAAATTTCGTTTAATCTGTACCCTTTTAATGTATTTTTTCTAATGATCTGAACTATGGACCAGTTGAATATTTTAGCATTTTAAATCTTTTACAATACCCCCATCATAAAATTTTTTCTATACACCCGTATCTTCTTTCCCCACAAATGCTCTCAGACACATTTTCAACATTGTACTTGGTTATGTGTGCAGAAGCATTAAAAAGGAAAGAAGAGTATAGAAAGCATTGTGTGACTGGATATAAAGCAGAAGAAGAAAGGGGGAAAGGAAGGAGAAAGGACTGAGGAAAGGAAGAAATATTTAGAAGAAAGAAAGAGAAAGAGGGGAGGAGATTGAAATAAAGAAGGAAGAAAGAACCGAAAAAGGAGGAGATAATGAGATGGCTGGAAGAGAAAGAAACAGGATGACAAAGATTTTTTTGCACTCATATTACTCATGGGTGATCCAAGCCTGAATTTAGAACACTATATAGCTTTCCAGCTATCTAATTAGCTAGCTTCCTACATACTTACCTATGTGGCATAGGAAGATGTTTGTTTAATCATTCTTTGTCTCCAGGAAAAATCACATGAGAGAGGAGTTAATTCTGCCTATAATTCTTCAAAAGAGAAAATTCTCCAAGTTTCCTAATAATTTTTTTTCTCTGTTCTTCTGTAATCAAGGAGGCTTTGAGCCAGCTAATTGTATGAGTCAGTCTTATTTCCCAGGATCACAAGTCTTTGCTGGTCCCTGGAAAATGTGGTCCTTGATCGTCAAGAGGGTTGTAGAAAGGAAGAAGCAAACTTCAACATGCATGCTGATTTTGGACAGTCAGGATTAGGACATCCACTTCATCTGTCATGCTGACCACAACCACAAATGAGGTCCATTCAGAATCCAGTGCATCTGACTGGATTTCTTCCAACATGATTGTTTGCATCAATGGCCAAAAAAGTCAATATTTCCTATTACTGGTTATTTTTTTGTTTTTGTTTTGTTTTGTTTTTAGTCGGAGCCTCACTCTGCCACCTAAACTGGAGTGCAGTGGTGTAATCACAGCTCACTGCAGCCTGGAACTTCTGGGCTCAGGAGATCCTTCTGCCTCTACCTTCCTATTTGCTGGGACTACATGTGCACACCACCACACTCAGCTAATTTTTTTGATTTTTTTTTTTTTTTTTTTTGTAGAGACAAATTCTTGCTATGTTTCCCAAGCTGATCTCAAACTCCCAGACTCAACTTCCTACCTAGGCCTTCCAAAGTGCCGGGATTTCAGATGTGAGCCGCTGTAACTGGTCTACTGTTTTTATAATTTATAATCAGCTAAGTGTATTTGCTATTCCATGCTTGGAAAGGCTGTGCAAAATGAGTTCCTCCCAAATCTTTATTTATAATCATCCTGAGATACATGTATACATTTTGTATAATGATCTGAAATACGTGTATGTTTCATTACATCAATGGACTCTTGGTTTGGACCTATAAAAGCCATTTGATAACAATTCAGTTTTGATTATAGATCTAAGGTATAAAGAAAGTAGTTCTACAAGCTACATTGTGAACCACGGGCACTCCATACTGATGTCACTGGCTCGTGGGTCTGAGGGGACTCCCCCTCTCCAATAGGACTGCCAATTCTCCAGTTTGCCCTGGGATATTATAGAAAATTATTTGTATAATTAATGAAAATAAAACACCTCATGGCCAAAAAAAAGAAAGTAGTAGTTCTAAAATCTTTTCTACCATCAAAATTAATGCCTAGTAAAAAAAATACCTAATGAATAATAAAGAATGTATACTGAGATACACTGATTGAACTAAAACAAAAAATACGCTGCACAACATTGATTCAACTTTTCTTTTTTTCTTTTTTCTTTTAAAGATATAGGGTACAATTCAGGGTTAGGTATATAAATGTTCATTATGCAGATACCCTTGTTGATGAGGTGTGCCCCACCCCCTGCAGTTTCCCACTACTGCCAATCCCTTTCTTATAGCATTATGATCATTGTTCAAGGTGCGAGTGAGAACATGTGGTACTCAGTTATTTGTTTCTGTGACAGATCACTCACTATTATAGACTCTAAGTACATTCAAGTTGGTGTAAAGTTCATAATTTTGTCCTTTGATTCAAGTTTTCAAGAAGGAGGGAACACTTGGGAACTGCTATCCAATTTGTCAGAGCTTATATTCATCTGGCAATCACTGATCTAGTCATAATAGTTATTAAAATATTGAGTTCATCCGAACTACTTGATAAATAGCCACTGTTCTGAGTCCCTGACTCCCTAGTCATTCTGTCCACTCTCTCAAAATTGTTGCACTATTGAGAAAATAAAGCCCATGGGATCGCACACGTCTTCCAGGATCTGCTTCAAGATTTTGGAATATCCATTAATTTGTTGGTGCCTGGATCATAACAGTGTTAAATATCTTTAGTATAACTCCTGAATGGAATATGTATTTCCAGTTTCACCAGCATGACAGATATGTTTGCACGGACAAAAGAGTGATAGCATAACCATTATTTTGTTTGTTTGACTTTGGTTTTTGTTTTTGTTTGTTTTTTAAATGACAAGTTTTTATACTGTTCTTTCCTTCAGCAAGGCCCAGTCTATCTCATCCAGTCTCCAGGAGACATGAAATTTAGTTCTATAGTCACAGATGCCAAAATAGTGACTCAACTTCCATGGCCTCCATTGACCTCCTTCTCAGTCTTCTGTTGCTCCTGGTGATGTAGGCAAGTAATGGCATTGTGCCTCCTTTCTTCCCATGGTCTTTCCCAACTCTCTCAGTGGAAGAGGTAGAAGGATGTGCACATGCAGGTGAAGTGGTCCTCCTCCAGCAGTTCTTGTAATCAGTGCATGGCCAGAGAGTCTGGGAATCCCTTTTTTTTCTGTACAAATTTTGGATTTAAATGTTTTGCTACATTTTCTTGGGGCACCATGCTGTGGAGCTTGGCTAAGGGTACCAAAATAGCAGAAATCAACCCTCCTCCCCAAAAATTCCCTTCACAGTTTATTCCCTCACTTTCAGATTGAGCTCCCTGAAACTAGGACCACTGTTGAGAGGGATCCCTCTGCTCTAGAGGCTTATCCCAAAGCCTTGTTTCAGTTTCAATGAGTCCAGACATCACCTGTCTTCCAGAAGGTGAATTAAATCTTCACACTGCTACATAGGCCTGAGATGATGTCCAGGAGACAAAAAGCCAGTTGTCACCACCACAGATACACAATGGAGGCTGACTGCAAGAATGTATTCCTTTCCCAATCTTTTTTGTTACATTTAGCAACTTTTTTTTTAGTTATTATCCGTAATTTTTCCCTCCTAGTCAAAAACATATCCAAAATAATTGGGTGTGTTTCTATTTTATACGAAAAAGTACAGAGGTGCCGAATAAAACAGCAGCAAATCTTTCTGCATTTTTGAAAAGAAAAAGTGTTTTGCTGATGCAAATTCTCCTCATTTCAAATTCATTGCTTCTTTGTCTCCTTCTTCTTTGAGTTAAAAGGGCTTCAGGTGAGAAGTGATGGAACATTGATGTGTCATATGAAACTTTCCCTTTTCCACTCAGCACTGAGGAAAATATTTGCCTTCTACTTAACTAACAGGTCTTTTCTTTAAAACTTGCTGAACTTGTTTTTTAACTTAGTAACTTCAGTGCAGACCATAACAGGGATGTTTGAGATTTTCATCTCTTTCATGCCTTAGGAAAAAAGAAAGAAAGAAGAAAGTCCCCAAGCTTACAGGCCAAATAAGGAGAATGAAAAAACAAAAAATCCTTAGCTCATAAAATAATTATTTTAAAACTATCACTGGCTTATTACATAATTGCCTTCCAGTAATGACTAACCAAATCTATCACAGACACAATATATATAAACTGCCAATATAATGTTACCATATTTAATAAAAAAGTATAAAACACACATAGAAATGATCATTCATCATTGACAGATATACAGCACTTTAGAATTCTAATAGAAGTATTTATTCATTAGGCTAACTCAAACTGAAGCATATGGCATATCCACATTTTTTAGACACTAAAAATATATTATAATTTTACCTGAAAATACCCTTCTGAGAATCCACCCATGTAGTTAAAAAAAATCGGTAAGATGTAAATGTATATACAGTTCAGCATAAGAATATTTTAAACTGTTTCATCTTCAACAAAATGATTCCACTGAAGTTAAATAAATAGTCATCAAGTTACTGCCCAGAAGAGTCAGCAGCTGCTTCTATTTAAGACTTTCATATACATCTCTATCATCCCCTTTCTACTCCACCAAATTAACCCAGGATTAATTTCAGGAGCTCTTTCTTCCTGCAGGGCACTGGGAGATGATGAAATGGGGAGCAGCTGCATTTTCTGAGCCATTTTGTTCCTTCCAGCTATTTTCCTTCCTTTTCTTTCTCTCCCCAGTCTCTGCCTTCCCTTGTACAATCTCAATTAGTTCTCAAGCTTGAAATTACATTTACCATACATCCTAATGACTCCTAAAGGAACATCTCCAGGCCAACTTCTTCAACTGGGAACCCTAGACTCTGGATCCAACCAACTACAGGAAATCTCAAGCTTAATGTATGTATGTAAAATGGAGCTCTAATGGCAGGAACGTCATACCACTTCTCAATAAGTCATGAATAGCATCACCATTCCTTCAAACCATTTCTTCAACCAGAAACCTAGGTTTCATCCTTGTTTCCCCCTTTTCTCTTATTGCTACACTATGTTCATGTTAATGAAAAGTTCTATCCATTCTACTGCAAAACATTCTTCAAATCCATCTCATTCTGTGTATCCATTGCCACCAGTCCAATCAAGAAAACTGCCATCTCGCCACTGGACTACTTCCCCAGCCATTGGTACAACCACATCTGCTCTCTTTCTTTCATTCTCCTTAAGAAAGTAGACCAATATCCATTAAATATAAATAAAATCAGGTAATTCATAGACATAAACATGGAACTACCTTTCTTTTGTATTTAGAATAAAATGCAAACTCCTCAGCACAGTTATTAAGCCCTACATGAAACTGTCCGTACATGTATCTGCAACCCATTACCCTCAGTCACTGTGCTAGAGCTCCCCTGGTCTATGCTTGGTCTCTTAAACACATCAACCTCTTTGCTGCCCTGGCCCTTTGATATGCTGTGCTTTTTGCCTGGTACATTCTAGCTCCTAACCTTTCCAAGGTCAAGAGCACCTTATAATTTTTGAGGCTTCCTCCAAAATATCATACATGCTGACCTATCTAAAACAGACCCCATCCCAACCAATTCCAACAGCTATCCTTAATCTCAACTCCTATTTGTTTCTTTCCTGATAAATAATTTTTACTTATTTTACATGTGCTATTTCATTTAATCCTTCCAAATATAATATGTAACAGGCATTATCATCCCCATTTTACAGAGAAATTTGTTTACCAAAGTTCCTGATGGTAAACAAATTTGCCCAAGATTGAGTGCCAATAAATGATAGAGCTAGAAATTTTAATCAGGTAAACTAGTCAGAGGATAAACAATTTACCCCATATTGTATAACTAGAAAATGAATCTGGCTAGTTCTAATTTTGAGTTATTTTTGCTAAAATATACTGCCACCTAATATTTAAAAGAATGGTGGCTAGTCATATCACTTCTCAATAAGTCATGAATAGCATCACCATTCCTTCAAACCATTTCTTCAACCAGAAACCTAGGTTTCATCCTTGTTTCCCTCTTTTCTCTTATTGCTACACTATGTTCATGCTAATGAAAAGTTCTATCCATTTACTTTTGGTGTCCCCCAAATTAAAATGGACCAGAAAATACACAGAGTTTTCTGGATATTGTAGATCATATCAAAATGGTAAGAGATTATGGAAGGGGAGAGCAGAAGAGAGGAAAACTTATGAGTAATTTTATTTTCTTGTCCATAATTTTCTGCATTTAAAAAAAATTTAATACTTAAATAACTGTCATAATCAGAAAATCACAATAAAATTTTAAATAGGTCTGAATATAACTAAAACATATAACTAAAGTTAAGTTGAGACATTTGACATTTTAATATTAATTTTATGACTAATTTTTCATTGTTTATAATTTTTATTAATTTCTTTCATTTTCATTAATTTTTATAGATTATGTGATAAAAATTAGTCAAAAGGCTCTATACAACTGAGATTAGAAACTATAATCTTCTGGCTGGGTGCGATGGTTCAAGCCTGTAATCCTAGCACTTTGGGAGGCCAAGGTGAGAGGATTGCCTGAGCCCAGGGGTTCAAGACCAGCCTGGGCAACTTGGTGAGAACTCATCTCTATAATAAATTTTTAAAAAAATTAGCAGGGCAAGATGGTGCATGCCTGTAGTTCCAGTTACTTGGGAGGATGAGGCAGAAGGATCACCTGAGCCCATCAGGTCAAGGCTGCTGGGCCATGACAACTCAAAAAAAAAACCAAAAAAAAAAAAACCCTATAATCTTCTAAGACTTTGCTTCCTCTGTATATTTTCCTGACCAACTCTATCAACAAACATTTTTCTATTAATTCCAAAGTCAGCCTAAATAATATTTAAAATTTATTTATTTAATATTTAAATAATATTTATTTAAAAATATTAACTGCATTTTTACCTACACTTGAAATTAGTTATAAGGAATAGCACATTATTCACACATAAGTGACCAATGCCTCTGAGAGGCATTTGGTTTTGCCATTATTGTGAATATTCCCTAGAGTTCCATCTTTAAACTTTACTCACTCCAAAATTGCAGCACCATAAATCCAGCTTTCTACTGACAGTTCCCTGGCATTTCCAACACAGTAGGCCAGTGATTTTAGGCTGTCAAACAGAACTCTTTGACAGCCTAAAATTAAGTGCCCCACACTAATGCTCCCATAACACCTTATGTAAACCTCTGTTGGCATGTAAAATGTATATCACAATTATTTTTTTATATAGTTCTCTTCAGACTGCAACTTTCTTTCTTTCTCTCTTTCTTTCTTTCTTTCTTTTTTTTGAATTAGAGTCTCACTCTGTCACCCAGGTTGGAGTGCAGTGGCACATTCACAGCCACCCCAGCATTGACTCGCTGGGCTCTGGCAATCCTTCCACCTCAGCCTTCCAAGTAGTCGGGACTACAGGCATGCACTACCACACCCAACTAATTTTTTATTTATTGTAGAGACAAGGTCTTGCCAAGTTGCCCGGGCTGGTCTTGAACCCATGGGCTCGGGCAATTCACTTGCTTCAGCCTCCCAAAGTGCTGGTATTACAGGCTGAGCCAACAAGCCCGGCTTGCAACCTTCTTAAAGGTAGTCTCTGTTGTTCATCTCCTTAGTGTCTAGTAATGTTCTATAAGCACTTCATGAATATATTATTTGGATTAAAATTTTAACTTTAAAAAAAATATATATTTTTCCCAATCAAAATCTCCATAATAAGAAATATAATAACCTCTAAGACAATTTAAAGTTAGTCAATCAGCATACATTTTATTTCTAAAAGATTCAGTTTTCTCTAAACCAGAATAGAATAAGTTCAATGAAACAATTCATCAACTGGAAAAAGGGGACTTTTGGCTTACTAAAAAGAAGATATCAACAAAGTGTATTTGGGATGAAGGTCAAGTATTTGGTTTCAGTATTCTTTACTTCATGGAACTGGTGTCAGTTTTCTTCTGTTATTCATTAGACTTTGTCTCTGTTATTCCATTTAAAAGGTGTCTTTAGCTGTACAAAGACTTCATTGAAAAACAGTGAATTTCAGTAAGACTGTCAATGCAGAAGATAATCTTTTCCCTTTATATAGCTTTCTAAAAAAACCACACTCTGTTTGCATCCAAATCTTGTCAGCATCTTTGATCTCTCTATTCTAGATTATTCTATTTGAATGTTGTTTAGGGTTGGGGCCTGATATAAAATGCCACTTTCAGAACTTCATTAACCACAACAGTACGTAGAAGATAATCTTTCCACAGTTTCTACCAAAAAGATTAAAAGTCTGGTACTTTGTCTCAAATAATTATAAGGGTAGGGGGAGACAAGCATTTGCTGGCTATATGAATCAAACACTTGGGCATATGGCTGGTGAATGAAGGACATCCTAAGGAACTAAGTAGACAGCCAGAAATCTATATGGACAATAGTGTGGCTTAGGGGCACAGGATATGTGATCTCTGGAAGGACAGAGCTTCAATTCAATGTGAAGTTAAGAGTTCTAGCAGGATACCATTTATATCACATAGACCATCACCTAACTTTGCAGAAGCATCTTTGGAAAACTCCATTTGTCAACCAGCCATGCTTTACTGCAGCCTGTTGTCAAGGCAGCTGGTCTTTGGACATGATGAGCCTGCTGAACACTCTGCAGAAACTAACCCTTTCTCGCCTAACACACACAACTTTATTTTCATGCTACCCATAAGAGTCACATTAATGATTCATTGAGGTCCAATTGTGTAATAATTCTTTTTGTATGATACTTCTAAGCTTTACAACCTTATAATATGAATGTTATCATCCCCAGTTAGAAAATTACAAGGTAAACATCTTGTCCACATTCTCAAAACTAGTACTGAACTGGGATTCAAATCAAAGTCTGTCTGGTCCCCAAACCCCCTTGCCATTGATAACTAGTGATCCATTCATGCATCACAGTAAAACCTAGAGAAGGGGAAAAAGCCCTTTGGAAGTGAAAAACTCATGAAAAATCTTTAAGAAATTAGGTAAATTGTTAAAAGTTACAAGCTGACTTCATTGCTAGCAGAGCTGACTTGCTTGAGAACTATAATACCTATGATTATCACTTCAGTATGTGCTTTAATCTCAATGATATTTTGTATTTTTAAGTATTCATTTATTTAAAAAAATAATTTATTTTAACAAAGCACTAAAAATAGTTGTACAAATTCCAAAAAGAAGGCCAATAATATGGTCAGAATTTAGCATGTTAAAGGCCAATTGTCAGCCTCCCAAGGGTCAGTCTGGGTTGGCATTATCTTAGTAAATTTCCCAAGGCCTAATCTAGACACTGGTCTCAGTTTTTTGATATCAAAAACTTTATTTGTCTGTATATTAATAGTGACTCTTCTTAAAGTTTTGTTTCTACCAGACTAGTTTGTATGTGAAAAAAATCATTAATAGATTATGCTAGTTTTTTAAATATTCAATTTATTTATGTCATAAATAAAAAAGGATTAATTATTCTTTATTGTTTGCAGTTTATTTTACAAGACTTATTATTCCATTTATAAAGCTAACAAATTTTCAATCACTTTAAAGAAGCTTTTAATAACTATCTGGAAGCAGTTATAAACCTTGTTAATTAACTCCTTTTAGCATTCTAAACTGCATTAGTACCTTTATATACTTAATTTCATTCCACATTACATAAATTTATTTGACTAACTTTCTCAAACATTAAACAATATTATAAAATTGATAAATGAAACTTAAATTTTTTTAAACATTTTTCTTAAATACTGTATATATACTAAAATGTATTCAGTCTAGATGCACAATTCTAAATCAACACTCAGACATTTTAAAATAATGTTCCAAGCTTGACCTCTTATTCTAACAGATTAAAGCCTCTTACGCATTATAGATGCTTAATATAGCAAATACATATTAATTAATGTAAAGTATTAATATTAACATCTTGATTACCTTAAACATATCTACAATTAAGTCTAAATCTTTCCAGATATGGAAAATGCTTTTCCATAAAAGAAAAATACCATCTCACAAACTATGGGGTTATATTCATATATAATTTTCTCAGCTTCTCAGTAAAATGAAGATAGTCCAGGGATAAGACTAGAGCTTGTCTCTGACATGGATGGAACATACTGAGTTCTGCAGATGATAGCAGACTGTAATAGCAACTTCAGAAGTGAAAGAGGACAATTTCATGTGGCTCATATCTGTTAGAAATGAATTACATTGCTTCTTAATTTTCAAGTCAGGTTAGAAACTATAACTTCCACCCAGGTGTCCATAGCTCTTAATTGAATTTTGTTTTCCTTAGTTCTTAAGACAAGTCAATGAATTCACAGCTGGAGGTAAAAACATTTAAGTGTAAAGCAATCCTAAATGTAATCACATTAATCAAATCACATACCTTTTCCCAATATTAAAAGCATATTGGATCAAACTCTGAAATGTCTTGGAGTTTTGTCTATTTTGATCACAGATTTCAGGTCATTCAAATGACAGATCTATTCTAAATGGTAGATGCATATTAACCAGGCTCACAAAGATATTCAAACAAAATGTCAATGTATTAATTTACAAGGAAAAATATAACTGCTAAGGAGACCCGACACTTAAAAGTCTCTTGATGCACACATTATTTTCCCATAAACAACTCTCATAAAGAGGCATGTTGTTATCTGCAAGCTGCTTGGTGAGTATGGAATCAGAAAAAGAGGAGTTGGGTATATTATTTGGATAATTAATGGCATCAGCATGAAATAATCTGATATACCTACCAGGGTTTAGAGGCGCCTAATAGCAGCCCTGCCAAGTTTGGTACCAACTAAAAGGCAAATATGGAGTCAAACAGATGGAGCTCAAAACATCAACTTCTTTACTGACAGAGGCTAGATTAGAGACACAGCTTTAGCTATGCAAATAAGTGAACTTGATAATATTACTTCAATGATTAGATCAACCAACCTGGTCATGGTATAACTATTCAACTCCAGTTATCCCCATAACTAGACCCCTGACCACAGGCAGTAGAGAAGGCCAAAATGCATGCATCCATCCAGTGGTAAGATGGACTTTCAGAAAGGAGGGTGGGAAGGGGAGACAGAAAGAGTGAATGGGAGACAGAAAGCAAAGAATAGATAGATGGATAGATAGATAGACAGACAGACAGATAGTTTTTTTGTTTGTTTGTTTTTTGTTTTTTTACAAAGTTCACTTGTTAGGTAAGACATAACTCTTCCAGTGGAAAGGGGGAAGGGGTAAGTAGGAGAAAAAAAGAGTAGGACTGTTTCTCTTAGGGAATCTTTTCACATAAAAAATGGGGAATAAATGCCTCCAAGACCTGGCAACATCCATCTCCATATAAAGAATTTATCTGCCAAGGGACCAGGAAAGAGTTGGACACTTGGATCAGGTGTTCTTCCATCCAAAATGGAGTCAGGATAGGCACTGCCCAGATATGCCTCTGTGGTTCCCACCTTTCCAAGCTTCTCTTGCAAACCAAGTCCTTTTCTCATTTGCCGTTTCTTTTTTTTAACTGTTAATACAGTAAATCAGATTGATGTCTAGTTTTGTGAGCCTGAAAGCTATTTAGCCTCTCTAAACACTCTGCATGTCTTTGCTTTGATCCATTATCTATGTCTCAATCTAAATTTCCTCAATTCCAAGTTTATGAAGGACAACTCCCCTAAAATGCCCCAAAAACTTAAAACAGAAGAACTAGAAGTTGTTTTATAGAGAATAATAAATCTGAGGAGAATAAAAATATGATCAACTACTGATCATTCAAGAGTTAATTATCTAATTTGCACTCTGAATATGCATCTTCCTTCCTTCCTTCCTACCTCCTTCCTCTGTGCACATTGTAATCAGTTATTGTTAGACTGTGCTTCTGCCATGAAGGAATGCTTGATCCAAAAGATCATTTTGTCTGTTTCTTACTAAAATTACTTTGAAAAAAATGTCTTTTATATAACTTAATCTATATTATTTCTGTTCTTAATAACAGAAACTTCAAATGCTGTATTCATTGAACTACTATTGAGGCATGGAGCTCCATAGCATGCATTTCATTCTTGAATGTTTTCTACTCTCTGCCTACCAGAAATTTCTGGATAAAGGAAGCAAAAAAATTAGCTTAAAAAAGTGGATGATGAACCAAGAAGAGCACTCCGTTCTCATTCTCATTAAGAATTTACACATCACATCTGAATCTAAAGTTATAATAATACAGTAAATACAAAAAATAATAATACAATCATAACAAAAAAGAGCATGTTGCATATTTGCTTCCCAAATGGAGTCCCATTGAACACTAGTTCTAAGGATTAAACGTGTAATGCAAAAACAATTTTAAAATCAAATAAGTCTGGGAAAGTTGTAATTAGACAAACATTCTTTTTTTTTACAATACCTAACAGCAACTTTAATGTACCAGTAACAAATGCCATCCTTCATCTACTTTAACTTTAATTGTAAGATACAGTATCCATTTATGCCCTATTAATAAACAGAAAAAAAAAACAAGAAAAAGAAAAAAAAATACTGATTAAAAAAATAAATAAATAAATAAAAATAAACAAAAATACTGCCAATTAAAATATGGCACTGCAGTCAGGTGCCTTGGCACACTCCTGAAGTCCCAGCTATTAGGGAGGCTAATGTGGAAGGATCACTTGAGCCCAAGACTTCAAGACCAGCCTAAGCAACATGGCGAGATCCTGTCCCTAAATAGAAAATAATACTGTTATGCTATGATATTCTTAAAGATGAGGATTTCTTAAGTCTTAGTATTTTTATTTTATGCTTACTAAAATCTCCTCCTTAGACTTAATTTAGACAAATACTTTGATTATACATCTTTCTTGTACATATATTAAAAGGAAAATAATTCATATAAGATCTTCATAATACAGTTGGCCTTTGAACAAGACAGAGGTTAGAGGTATGGGCTTTCCAGTCAAAAACCCACGTATAATCTTTGATGCTCCAAAAACTTAATTACTAATAGCCTACTATACACTAAAGCCTTACTGATAATATAAATAGTAATTAACACATATTTTGTGTTATATATATTATATACTATATTCTTACAGTAAAGTAAACTAGAGAAAAAATGTTAAAAAAATCATAAGGAAGAGAAAATATATTTACTATCAATTAAGTGGACATGGACCATCATAAAGGTCTTCATCCTCATTGTCTTCTCATTGAGTAGGCTAAGGAGGAGAAGGAGGAAGAGGTTGGTCTTGCTGTCTCAGGGTGAAAGAGTTGGAAGAGGTGGAGGAAGTGGCAAAAGTGGAAGAGGAGGCAGAAGAGGCAGGCACATGGTAACTCAACAACATTTATCATAAGTTCTGTCTGACTTTACTGCTTTTTTATTCCTTCAAAAATGTGGCTATTTAGTATCAATTCTTCTTCCACTGTTTGATTTAGTTTCACTCCATATCATAGAAGGGTCCCTGTTAAATCACTGAAGTTCTTCTCTCAGATTGTCTACTGCCAATTTGTTTTTCTGGCATTGCTTCTTCTACAATTTCTTCTTCATCTTCTGGCACTGGTTCAAGAGTACTAATCTCCATCAAGTCATCTTCTGTTAATTCCTCTGGTGCTGTGTCTATAAGTTTCCGAATTTCTCCAAGATCCATCTCTGGAAACCCTTACCTAGCATCTTTTTAAGTCAATGTCCACAATCTCTTTCATTATTTCCTTGATTGGTTCTGTAGTAAATGCTATGAAGCCATGAACGACATCTGGACAGAAGAAATTTATTGTTTGGGACTTTATGGCTTTCATGGCTTTTTTCTGTAACAACAATGGCATCTTCAATGGTGTAATCCTTCCAGACTTTTAGCATGCTATCTCTGTCAGAATTCTCTTCCACAGCATTGACAATTCTTTCCATGGAGTACCCTGTGTAATTGGTCTTAAAGGTCCTTTTGATCCCCTAACCTGGAGGTTAAATTAGAGACGTTATGTTTGGGAACAGGTAGACCACTTTGACATCTTTGGGATTAAACTCATAGAGTGCTGGGTGATCAGGGACATTATCCAATATCAAAATAACTTTGAAAAGCAGTTCCTTACTGGCATGCTACTTCCTGACTTCAAGGACAAAGTATCAATGGAACGAATCCAGAAATTGAGTTCTTGTCCAGGTCTTCTTGTTGTACAGCCAAAAAACTAGCAGTTCATGTTTATCTTTTTCCTTCAAGGCTAAAGGAAAAAGGTTAGCAGTTTTATGGATAAGGGCAGTTTTGATTATAAACCCAACTACATTTTCATAAAGCAATAGAGTTAGCCTGTCCCTTCCTGCCTTAAATCTTGATTCTCGCTTCTCTTCCTTATTATAAGTGCCTTTTTGTGGCATATTTTTCCAGAATAGGGTTCTTTCATCTACATTACAAACGCATTCAGGCAGATATATTTTCTCCTCAGTGATTTTCTTAATGTCATCTAGCATTTTGTCTCCTCCTTCTTGGTTGGCAGAAACTGCTTCTTTGGTTATTTTGACATTTTTAAGCCAAAACTCTTTCTAAAATTCTCAAACCATCCTTTGCTGGCTTAAATTATCCAGCTTTAGATTCTTTGCCTTCCTTTTGCTTTAACTCATCACATAATGGCTTTGCTTTTCCTCAAATCATATTTTTTATGCCTTTCTTATAGCAATCCTGCACTCACATAAGAACTGCATTTTCAAGACAAGATAAAAAGGTATTTTGCAAAAAGTTCAAGACTTCACTCATGCTAGCACAGCTACAGTAATCATTTCATGAATTTCCCTTTCTTTTTTTTTTTTTTTTAAACAATGGTCCTTAGACTGGATTCATATATCTTGAAATGGCAGCAACTATAGCAGCATACCTTAACTTAACTGCCATCCAGCCAACATTACATGTCACCAACTCAAAATTAATGGTATTAAAATATTTTTAAATGTGTCTTAGAAATGATAAAATATAATGTGTACTAAGCACCTATTCTTCACCCAGCATTGTCCTGCCACAATGATAGCAAAAAAAAGTATTTGCTCTTATAGAATTTAAGGCATTTCCCAAATATATTTAGCCATTGAATTCTTGCATGGAGAACCTTTGTGTTTCACAGAAGACATTATGAGAAATGTTGTTAGAGTGTTTCCAAGTTTACAAAATTATTTCTCACATGTACATTCATCCACATAAATATACAAATGATAGAAAAATTAAAAAGTACAAAAATAGTGGGAAAAAGAATTGACCCAGAGACAATTCCTATTAAAATTTGGTGTATTTCTTTTCAGTCTTTCTCCTCTACCCACTGTATGTATGTCTGGGCACAGTTTTATATATCATTTAAATCCTAAAAAATTAGTTTTTGATTTTATAGAAAAAGATAGTTTGAGATTTCTAATACATAACTGAAAGTTTAGGAGAGGAACTTAAAGGTAATCTTTATTCTATTTTTCATACCTCATAAAAGAAAGTTAATATTTAAAAGAGCATTGGTTTCCAGTTAAAGATGAGAGAATACAGATATTTAATTTTGTTATCCTTCTCACACCCCACCAAAATTTTTTTTTAAATCTTTGAAAACAATTTATGGATTTACCACAAAAATGACAAAAACAGAAAAACACACACCAAGGAAAAAAATCAGAAAAGCAAATGAATTCATTGGAAGTGATTTAACAAACCAAAGAAAGTCAAATCTTAAGTAAGGAACAAAGCAAAGAACACCCCCATGTACATTGCTTAATACATAAAACAAGATATAGCGACTGCAAGTACCTCTGGAACTGAAGGTAAAACAGGCAAAATGTCTAAAATAAGGATGAATGAATAGCAGCTGTTTGAGCTGTGCTATTTCTTACTTCAATCTCCTGTCCCTTTCCCATTCCCCAACACTGGCATACTGCCTCTCTGACATCCGAGCTGAAGAGTTGTTTTCTGGAGAGTCACTGTTGACAAAGCAGGTTCTCTACCAAACACAGAATGATTAAAAGGTCATACTGCAACTAACTATTTAATACAAAAGCCCCACCCCCTCCCGGAAACCTCAGTCTCCCTCCCTGAATGTTGACCACAGAATCCCAGGGAGGCCATTGGGAGACTCTTCTTTGAGGAATCTGTCCAGCCCGAGAAAAGGGACTAAAAATAGTCATGACGAACTTCTCAAAAAGTTGTCCCACACACCCTACAGTAAAGTCCAGTATCAGCAAATCTATATGTACACAAAGTTTCCAACTATATTTCTAGTCTCTTAATCTTAATAAAGGTAACTAAGACATATTGGTAGAGTTGCCAGACTTAGCAAATAAAAATAAGGATGCCTGATTAAGCTTGAATTTTAGATAAACAATAAATTTTCTTTTAGTATAACTGTGTCCTATGCAATATGTGGAACCTACTTATACCAAAAAAAAGTATTTACTGTTTATCTGAAATTCAAATATAACTGGGAATCTTGTATTTTATCTGGCAATATTACATATAAAGTATTCAGGAAAAGTCTGTAACATGGAACATAGAAACCATAATATAAATAGAAGTAAAACAATGTCATCGAAATTTTGATGAAAAATTATTACCAGTCTCCTTTTCTACCCAAGTGAAATATCAACTGGGTAGGAGGATACAATATTTTCAGTCGTCATCAAATCATCAAAATGTTAATGGCAGTTCTCTAAGATGATTATGTTATAAATGGTTCAAGCAGATTTGGGCTTGTTTGTGCTTTTTCTTTCTCTATCAATGTGCATTTGTTATTTGTATAATTTGAAAATCAAAAAGGCTATTTTTATTGAGAACAAGAAAGAATCATAACTCCTACAAACACAGTTATTCAATGAAATTGTGTATGTAACTTTATTTTTCAAATTTGTTATTATTAAATTGCATGTCTACACATTTATTTTTCTCTGGCTAAATAAAAGTTAATATTTGGTTTATTGTGCACTGTCATGGGTTCACATCTCACTCTTGGTACCAAAATCTATTATTTTTTTATTGCTCCTATCACAAACTAAGTGGCTTAAAACAACACAAATGCATTGTCTTACAATTCTGGAGGTCAGAAGGCCAACACAAGTCCCATGTGTCTGAGATTCAGATGTTAGCAGGGCTACACTTCTTTTTGGGAGTTCTAGAAGCTGATCTATTTATTTGTCTTTTTCAGCAGAGAACACCATCTTCCATCTCTCTGACCATTCTTTCCTCTGAGTCTCTCCTAGAAAGGTTCTTTTAAAGATCCATTTGATTAAGTTGGACCCACCTAAATAATCCAGGATCATCTTTCCATTTCAAGGTCTTTAAATTAACAACATTTTCATGTGAGGCAACATATTCACAGGTTCCAGGAATTGAAACAGGGACATCTTTGAGTGGACAACTTGTGCCTATTGTATCTCGCTTATAGATACAGAAATGTAATTTTGAATTTATCCATATATAATTTTCCTCAAACTTAAAAAGTATATAGAAATGTATTTTAAACCTCGGGATGCATATTATCAAATATGAACATAATTTATTCAAAATAATTTCGAAACAAAAAATGGAAAACGTTTTTTGATAAAGACCCAGTTAAAAAATAGGTACCTTTTTTTTCAAGGATAATTTTTATTATTTTTATTTTTAGCCCAGCTTAGTGACAAGTTCTTTAGCCTTTGCCTTCTCCAGGTTGGCGATGCGAGTCACAGATTTTGGACCCATGATTGCTTCTCCATTGACGGCGGATCTCATCATAGCCTCTTGTAATTGGTCCTGATGGCATCCACCAGCTTAGTAAATGCTCCTTGGTCTTCCGAGTTAACCCGTGTGAAGGCAACAGTGGTGGACTAATCTGTGGACTAGACACCCCAGTCTTGCCTTCCCTTTGATAATGCAGTAAAGAACCCCCATTTTATGACACAGGGCAGTCAGGAAGACCCACAGCTGGATGGGATCCACGTCACACGGGATCCACGTCATGCACGATCACCACCAGCTTGAGCCTTCTGTGCTCCACCAGGATTGTGACAGTGTTGACCCCCTGCCCGAGGACAGGTGACCTCTTGGTGGGGACATTCCCTTTGCCATCAGCTTTCTTCTCAGCCCGGGCCAGCAGTCTCTGCTTCTCCTCTTCTTTGTCTCCAGCCTGTACTTGTGGGCCAGCTTAAGCAGCTGAGTTAATATGAGTCTCCTGGTCCAAGGCCTGGGTGAACTAGTCAATGGCCGGAGATACTTTCAGCAGCTTATAGAGGATAACTCTTTGCCACTGCAACCGGATGCAGCAAGGCCGTTTGACAAAGGGGGTAAGGTCCTTTTTCGGCTGGAAGTGCTTGTCTGATGCCAAAGTCCTTAGGCCTTTCCTCAAACAGGGAGTTCACCACTTTCTTGGCCTGCTGCTTCTTCAAGACAGCAGAGGCCGAGGCCATCTTCTTCCCCCTGGCCTGCTTTTCCTTTCAGCATCTTGGGAGGCTGGAGTAGAGAGAATAAGTAAGTTTTTTAGATTGTCAAGGAAAGAAGCAAACATGTAAATACTGAAAGACCAATTTTTATAGATGATTTAGGGTTTTTAAATCCTAGGTTGCTTGTTTTTAAACAAACTTTTTAAAAAGAATATAAAAATTAGATGGCCACAAGGAAGGAGTAAGCAATTATTGTACATATTGTGTGCCTTCCTCAACCAGGCTCAGCTTTCTAAACAGGTGGCTGCTGCCTGCCATTCAGACCATTTTTGACACCTCATCTATTATCTGTGTTGAAAGTTTCTCCAATAGGGATTCATTTCTTTGGATATAAATTTTCTACTAAAATGCCAGTCCCCAAATATAAGCTAAATAGTAGCAAAAACCTTGGCCTGAATTTATTTAAAACTAGGATAAACATCTGGGGAAGGAAGTGCATCAGAAGAAATCTACAATAATGCGGGGGGACCAGCCCCCGCGGAGAGATTTAGAGTGTCCCTGGAAAGGTGTGGTGGCGATTATTCCTGGGGAACAAAGAGATTAGACTCCTGTCTAGTGCAGGAGCCGATACACTGGACTCCCATCTAGTGCAGGAGCTGATTCTGCAGAAGAGATAGATATAGAGAGGAGAAAGGGAAAGAAAGAGAAAGAAAGAGAACGGACCACTGTTCAAACGGATTGAGCAGAAGCCATTTAATGGAGGTTTCCATGCTCCTTTTATCCTAAATTTTCGTGGGCTAAATCACAAGACTCTCACGTGAACACAAGCCAGGTGAATGAGGGGCGTCCCCCCGCTCCGGTATGAGGAAGGACAATCCCAATTAAATCACAAGACATTTACATGAACACAAGGCGAGGTGGGTGGGGGGTGTCCCCCACCCACCAGGCGCTTCCTCAAGCATGAGGGAGGGCAATCCCAAAATTATCTTACTGTTCCTCATGCTTGGTTAATATTCCTCAAAAGCAA